>CP139507.1:407766477-407961477 GCA_021014915.2 Artemisia tridentata subsp. tridentata
TGCAGGGAGAACTGTGGTGACAAAATGGAAGAGTTTCTTAGAAGATGCTTTTACCATTCGGGTCAATACGGATCCGAGGAAAATTTTGCAGAATTAGACACTAAGCTAAAACAGAAAGAGGTTCGTTTTCTTCATTACTTCCAATTAGACACATTGATGTGATACCTTATGTGATATGTTCTGTTTCACTTAAACGGGATATTATGACAAACATTTTTAGGGCGGAAAACTGTCGAATAGGTTGTTTTACTTGTCAATACCTCCAGACATTTTTGTGGATGTGGTACGTTGTGCGAGTGAAAGAGCTTCTTCTAAAACTGGGTGGACACGGGTGATAGTCGAAAAACCATTTGGGCGTGACTCGGAATCGTCTGGAGAGCTAACAAGAAGCCTGAAGAAGTACTTAGCTGAGGATCAAATCTTTAGGTATGTGTCTAATAAATGTGGTGATAACTTTGACCCATTTACCTTATAAGTCTGTCGATTCAAGTTATGGTTCGCCTCTAATGGGTCAAACGATTCGAAAGCTGCCAGAATGTACAAAAAATAAATGGGTCACACAGGTAAAATATGAAAGAGAAGTAGCATAAACAAGAAATGGGCCAAATGAATTAGAAGTCAGCAGAAAAAAAAAAAAAATGGTTTAAACAGGTCGAACCAAAGTTATTTAAGAAATTTTATATTATTATGATTACTATGTACTTTGTGTCTATATTTGACAAGGTAATAAAAGTAGAAGTCAATAAAAGTTGGACAAACAGTGTTTCGGGTCAACCTGTCTTGACCTAGGACGTCTTGCCCCAAGGCCGTTACCCGACCCGCCCATTTTCCATCTCTACTGATTCATGAAGTTATACCTTCTTAAGTGTTTTCCCGTTTTCAGAATTGATCATTATTTGGGAAAGGAGCTCGTGGAGAATCTATCAGTTCTTCGTTTCTCAAATCTTGTTTTTGAACCACTTTGGTCAAGAAACTACATTCGCAGTGTACAATTCATATTTTCAGAAGACTTTGGTACAGAAGGACGAGGAGGGTGAGTTAAGGGATAATTTGCAGTGAATTTTTTGCGTAATTGTGTATGCTTTGAATGTTGAATTAAAGGTTATATTTTTTTTCCTTGTAGTTACTTTAACAACTATGGAATCATTCGCGATATAATGCAAAACCACCTTCTGCAAATATTAGCATTATTTGCAATGGAAACACCCGTTAGTTTAGACGCCGAGGACATTAGAAATGAAAAGGTATTGTTATTTTTTTTACTGAAAAAGATATCTCTTTAAGGCATTATTCTTTTGCATAAATTCCAATATACTTTTTCTTTTGCCCTCTTTTATTCATTGTACTCTTTTTTTTTACATATGAGTTATTAGAAGATGTTCTTATGTCTCGTTTTGAGTCATTCTGTACCCGTATTCTTTTAACATTTTTCTACAGAACTTAACGCTACATATAAATCTGACATTTTGATAAATTCAACATTTTTATCTAAAAATCTTTATTAAAAGCTGATTTATAAGGGTTTTGTGGCTACAAAATGACTCAAACGGGACACAAAGTCATCTTTTAGAGCATGCACAATGGGGAGGATTTGCTCGGGGTGGGAGGAGGTCGTGGTCGGCTTCGCAAGTGGTCACTATTGCGGTGGGGTAGTCATGGGCTTGTGGTCGGCTTGCTCATGCTCACGAAGCCAAGCAAAACAAGGCATTTTTTTATTTTATTTTTTCAAAAAGTGGTTAGTGGTGGGCAGTGACCATTGGGGGTAAAATTGATGAGAAAGTAATGGGAGTGTATTGTGATGTGGCGCTAAGGTGACAACCACTGATGCTCTTAATGGCTGAGATGCAGAAAATAATCTTTTAGGACTAAAACAAGACAGATGAAAATGTACATTGATATTTCATATCTTTATTTGGAAATAAATTAATTAATTTAATAATAAAATAAACCATTTCTTTAGCGTCAAGCAGAATTACTAATTGGTTCTTGATACATGCAGGTCAAAGTTTTGAGGTCAATGAGACAAATTAAACTCGAAGATGTAGTTGTCGGTCAATATAAGGGGCATAGCAAGGGGGGAAAGACGTTTTTAGGATACACAGAGGACCCGACTGTCCCAAACGATAGCATCACTCCAACTTTTGCAGCAGCAGCACTCTTTATTGATAATGCTCGGTGGGATGGTGTTCCTTTCCTCATGAAAGCTGGAAAGGCCCTGAATACTAGACGGTATGGTATATCTTTGTTTTTTAAAATATCAGTTTTGGCCAAAAACCTATTTTGACGAGTTATCCAACCTGTCATTTTTGACCAAAGGGCGGAGATCAGAGTTCAGTTCAGACATGTTCCTGGTAACCTGTATAAACGAAACTTTGGGACAGATATGGACAAAGCTACAAACGAACTTGTGCTTCGTGTGCAGCCCAATGAAGCCATATTTCTTAAAATCAATAACAAGATCCCTGGTCTTGGTATGAGGCTCGACAGAAGTGACCTTAATTTGCTCTACAGTATGAGGTAAATTATTTCCTCATATCCTGAAGAGGAAACTGCTAGAAAAAGGTAGCTAAAAATAACCCAGATTTGCCGATGCAGGGTATGAACAATTTTAATTGCTTAATATACGGATGAATTTTTATTTCTCGACCTATATAAACAACAACAATACATAATCCCGCCGGAGCGGGGTATGGGGAAATGTAATTCTTGACTTATATAAACAGTACAAATTTTTACAATAGTTACTCGGACGCACATTGGCAAATTTGGGTTTTCTAGTTACCTTTCTTTGCAATTTTCATATTTATTGAAATTAAATGAGGTTAATTTGCATTTGATGATGAAGATATCCAAAGGAAATACCGGATGCATACGAGAGGCTTTTATTGGACGCGATAGAAGGAGAAAGGAGATTGTTTATAAGAAGTGATGAGCTTGATGCTGCGTGGTCTATATTTACCCCATTGTTGAAAGAACTTGAGTCTAAGAAGATTGCACCGGAGTTATATCCGTATGGTAGTAGAGGACCAGTTGGAGCTCATTATCTGGCTGCAAAATACAATGCCCGGTGGGGCGATCTTGCGGGAGATGACTAATATTACATGTAGCATTTTTGCTATATTTTTGTCGATCTTACTTCCACCTATGGGATTATATCACTTTTTGTGCCAAGTGTTTCGAGCACATTTAAGCTGAAATGTGCTATGGGCATACAACATACCCGAGTTACCCATGCTTGGGCAGATTTACATGTAACTAAGTGAAGCATGATGAAATTACATCTGTTCATAATAAAGTTATTTTTATATTAGAAAAGCAGAACTACTAACAGCTGGAGTATGGTACTCAAGGCCTTTGGTCTAGTGGTATGCGAGATGTCCACCAACCTAGAGGTTGTGGGTTCAAGTCTCGTTGAAAGCATTTATGAGACAGGTAGTATAGGTGTGAAACAGAAAATTGCCCTTCTAAAAAACACAACTAGAGTATGGTAAAAATAGTTGTATGATGCCTCAAAGAAAGAAAACAAATTCAAGATCCACTGAGGGTCACAAGGGTTGCAAACAACCCAATTTTTTATCAAGCAACTCGAGTTCGAGCTTGACTCGATCGAGTCGAGCTTTTATCGGGTTCAAGCTTGAGCCCAAGCCTAATAAACCAGCTCAAAACACATAACGAGCCGAGCTCGAGCTTTAATTGAGCTTTTCGAACCTTCATGTACATATACGGAGTATATTTTTATTATACATATTTATATGAACATCCTAAAGGCTAATGTGAATAATGGCATAATATAATTTAATATTTATTGTAGAAAGACCTTTTAAGCCCTAATGCTAACGAATGTGTTGTATAAGTTATTCACTCTTGAGTTCATCGCGTGTTTTCTTGACTTTGTTGATGAGTTTGGCTATCAAATACAATGTTTATAAATAAATTCGAGCTTTTCGAGCCGAGCTCAAGCCTTATTCGAATATTACTTGAGCCGAGCTTAAGCTTGGATGATTAAAGCTCGTTAAGCTTTCGAGCCAAGCTCGAGCCTACCTTACAACTTTTGAGCCGAGCTCAAGCTCTGTCAAGCTCGAGCTCGGCTTGACTCGATTACTAATGCAGGATTTCTGACCAGGTTTTAATATTTAGAATGTCTCATTTATCTAAGGTCTACCTAATGCACTAACGGGCAGTGTACTCGGTAGTGTGTAGAATAGTTATCGGTAAAGCCAAGGTCGTCCCAAGAGCTATGAGTGCGGATCCTAATTTAAGTCTAATGTCACTGGTTTTAAAGGGGAAGGGGGGGGGGGGGGGGGTTTGAATAGATTTATATTTAAACCAACGAAATGAAAATAAAACAAAACCAATTTAAAATGAAAGATAATCAATAAGGAGAAATGTGCTAGCCTAGTTACTAATCTTGTTATGCTATGATTACGTTTTCTAATTATTATTAACTATCGCTCCACATGGGGGTTTAAGTCACTAGATTCCTTTGGTCAATTTGTCTAGCCTATTTTCCATAACGTCTTATTCCGTAACTGGATGATTACAAGAGTTCGTGGATTTACCCTATGGAAGAGTCATTAAGCACCGCTACGATCTAAGACTTATTCAACGGAACCCGGCCGGTCGGAACTTAGGTTCCCCCTAACTTCTTAAGCATTTCCTTTTGGAAGGTGATCATCTGGATTCAATTCTCACGCAAGATAGTGATAGTCCTATGGTCAATTCTCCTAGTTTCCTAGATACAACCAACTATCCATGCTACCGAAACAAGGGTGTCACTGAATAAGCAAATAAGACATACATATAAAGCGATATGAAAACGAGAAAACTACGATATCAAAACAATAACAATTTCATAACTAGGCTAACACAAAAGGTGTTTAGTCAATCATATTAATAAATGCAGTAAATTCAATGTAAATAATCATAATTATAGACATAGAATGAATTACAAAAGTTAGATACGAAATAACTAGAAACTTATTGATAAAGATGCGATTCCTCCCTTGGAAGATGGTCTAATGCTGCTGAAAATCGTTCTGGAGTGGTGCCCTAGTCGACCCTTAAGAGAGTGGGAAGAGAGATACTGAAAAGAGCTGAATTACGGCTGTATTTATAGGCCTCGACAAAGTTACAGCGTAACTGTAAGTGTGAGTTACGCCATAACTATTTAAATATTATAAAAATTTGTCAAATCTAAAAGTTACGATGTAATATCCGATTCGGTTACGGCGTAGAAACTCTCGTACTTGCCATCAGAATTAAAACTTTCATAGGCTTGTCCGGTTTAGCCCCTAAGATTACTTCCCATTTCACTTGAGGTCCTTATGCATAATAAGTGTAAAACTTAATATGAATGGTATGGTTTCAACCCCTCATCGTTCTTGATATTTTTATACTTGGTCCTTGTGACATAATTAAACTTCATTTGAATTGTCACCTTCAGTCCCTGATCGTTCTTGTTGATTTTATAACAAGTCCTCGTGATAATTAATTCTCCATGTGATTCGCCCAGCTTTAGTCCTCCATCGTACTTGTTATTTTTACTTTTAGTCCATGGACTTTAACTCCTTGGCGCCCAAGTTTGATAGTTACGGTGTACGTCTAATAACTAACTTACGCCGTAAGTCTTCGTCAGCATGTGCTTATCTACATGTATATGCACTACTACAGCGTAACCTGAAGATAGGTTACGATCGTAGAACTCTCGTTAACAAGTTTACGCCGTAACCTTACAAATGGTTACGGCGTAACTAATTGGACCATGAAATTCTTGTAAGTCAGGAAATATATACGGCGTAACCTATGTTGGAGTTATGCCGTAACCTTGAATTAAGTTGACTTTTGGTCTTCTAGTGTTAATCCTAGTTACGGCGTAAGTAGAGTATGGAATTACGCTGTAACTCTTATCTGGCCAGCATACTCTTGTATATTTGCTTTAATAACCTTCCAATTCTGCGTCTCTTTGTTCCTATGCTCATTAGAAACCTGAAAACGAAATATTAATGAATAAGAGTATATATTCAAGTAAAATGATACAAATGATGAACATATTAGGGGGAAATTGACACTAAAATGTTAGGATTATTTGATGTTATCAAATATCCCCCCACTTGAACTCTACTTGCCCTCAAATAGTCCTTTTTAAAATTATTCTTAAAAAGATATTCCCCAAGAGACTTGGAAAATATGAGTTTAAAAACTTCCTATGCTAGAATTTATCAAAGCCGAACACCTCACGAAATGGGAACAAAATACTCATACTCTCTCTATTCTAAGTGTCAATTTCGGGGTGGTCACTCATTTCACGATCGTAGCATGTATTCTACTATAGGCTTGACAGTTACACAAATCTCCACCACTGGAGCTAAGGTCAAGCCAATCTTTAAAGGCAACGTTGGGTGAACAATTTTATAAGTGTAAGGTGAATTGTCATTACTAACATGCTATGGCGAAGGTGACAAAGACAATCGATACATGACCAAATCCATGGCCAAGACATCAATGACTGCTCACTCCCTCACCTAAGCATGATTCACAACTAAAGGGTATGATAAGACATGGGATGCACATAAATGGTGAAAAATAAAAATAAACAAGCAAATAGTCTTAGCCTATAACCGAGTTGTCACCGCCCACCGCCCATCCAAAGTCCAAGCTTCAAGATGCGAAAACCGGATCATGATGTAATATGTTAGTGTGCCATAAGTAGATGTCATATAGCGAGGTGCACACTAACTTGGTCTTAAAAATAGTTGATGTAGATTTGCCATCAACTTCAATATTCAATCGAATGTGATCAAGGTAGGTTCCACGATTATAGTCCAATAAGCTCCATAAATAAGGATTAATGCTTATAATACTTGCACTATCCTTTTTACAATAATAAACAAATAAACCACTATTTTTTTCTTTTCTTTTTCTTTCTTCTTCTTCTTTTTTTTTTTTTTTTTTCAAAACTATAAATACATAAATAAACAAGTCATCCCCCCACTTGAGATGAATCATGTATGAGGAATAAGGTGGTCTTCAATGATCTTCAAAAATATGTTTTCAACGTAGGCGTGATTCCCGAATCTCTCTACCCAAACCTCAAACTTAGGCAAATGGCAACTTCTCGATCACAAACTAAGACTACACGGTAAGCTAAGGCGAATAGGTGTAACGAAAACAATAGTTGATGTGGGTTAAGAAATGAAAAGAATAGCTCAGAAGGATTTATCTAGGGGTATCTTGCACTAAAAGTGAGTGCAACAAAAGGGTATAGCAAGGGTGTCAAGAAGTCGAGGTGACTAATCGATAAACACGCACAATTATACATATATAGGCTATTTGGGTGTAATTCCTAAAACATTGCCTTCTCCAATTGTTTCTCCCAAATGTATCAAGCTAACTCGACACACTACTCGTCTATGGTCTCGAAATGATGTAAAAGCCAAGTTCTAAAGTTTACAATACTACCGGCACACTCAATATTTGGTGGATTTGAGTAAAATGGGGAAAATGAAAGGCTAAACCTCACCAAGAAAATCAAAGGTTATAGTGTGCTTGGCTAAGGTCTATTCTAGTTCGATTAAGAAAGACAGGTCAAAAGTTTAAAAATGGCATAATTTTTCATAATAAACTAGAAAAATGGGCAAATAAAATTCAAGTTATAATTCTACTCCCGTCCCCCCACTTGAAATATACAAAGTCCCTTTTGTACGCAAATATGTAATAATAAAGGAGAAAAGTAGAATTAGAATGAGAACTCCCCTGAAATTTGCTCCGAAAATGATAGAAGGATCATGTTTGAGAAAACGTGCCTTCGCTTCGCCTTATCAGCAAACTCCAAATCCCTAAAATTACATCACTACCCACAAGCATAAATCTAAAAATAAAAAGAAAATAAACACAAAACAAAAACCTTACTCACTTTCGTAGGAATCACGGTTGCATTTAGCGTATGCAACAAGCCTTTTAAACCACTCACCGAGTGGACGAAAGAAGTCTCGTGAGGGTTTACAGGGAACACACCCTCAAAGTTCATTTAAAAATTAAAAATATACAAACTTTGTAATTTGTTTTTGAAAATGGTTTGCTACAGGCAGAAGTTACGGCGTAACCTCATCGACTAGTTACGTCATAGGTTATGTGACCTGACAATAATGCGTGCTGGGAAATAGTTACGGCGTAACCACAACGATGCAGTTACGCCGTAGAAAGTCTCTGAGGTAAATCTCATAAAACTCAACTTCTTTAGACCACTAAGAGGTCCCTCCAGCACTTCTCCTGTATTTCTTCGTCCTAGAAACTTGTAAAAATGATGCACAAACATACCAAGCATAAAATCCTAATAAAATCTAAAGCTAAAATAAAAATAAAGAGATAGGCATGGGGTGCCTCCCATGAAGCGCTTGTTTTTGTTCGAGTTACGAGCTTGACTCCACCCTTATTTACTAAGTAAAAGGGTGTTCATCCCCTCACTTGAAATCAAGTGTTGGTGAAAATAGCAATAAACACCATGAGGGTGTAAATTTGCTATGGGATAAGGAAATGATAAATTAAGATTATACCTTGTAAGAGATGTCATTTCCTTTTTTTCCTTACCCGGATTGGTTGATGCCTTGGATGATTTGAATACTTCGTGTTGTGGTTGAATTTTTGGCGTCCATGCCACGGTAGTGTCCAAAATTTCGCCTCCAAATTCCTTCTCAAGCTTGACCACAATCAGGTTAGTAGCTGGTGCTATATAACCATCATCGGGAGGTGTGATGTGTATGGCATGTGAGGTTATGGGTTGCACCTCGTCATCGATAGTTTAGGCAACCTGTATAGGAACACTAGTAAGATCGTTAGTAATAAAATTAAAAGGAGGGTTAGGATTGCTACCATTTTGTTTGCTAGTTATTTCCTCCTTTACTTGCGGAATTGCTTCATCAACTCGTAAGCTCATCCCTTCCATCTTCCTTGATTGATCTTTGCTTGCTTCATCTTCTTTCCTCAAAACCTCCAATTGATTAGGGTATGTAGTCGGTGGCATGTATGGTTGCACAACCGGCTTTGGTTTAGGGTTATCTTGTATAGGAGGCGTAAGTATTTGCCTAAGCCTTTCTATATCCTCGACCGTAATACCCCAAAGATCATCCATGTCATCTTCATCACAAACCTCCTGAACTTCCTCTTTCTCCTCGGCAGTGTAGACATTGACATTATCAATACCCTGTTCACAAACACTAGTAAATATATTAGTTAAGGGAGAAATAGGAAAGTTAATAGGATCCTTACTTGTTTCTTCATTCGACATATCCTTCAATTGGTCAATAGCCGGTGGCATGTATGGTTGCATCACCGGTTGGTATTTAGTTGGTGAGATTGAGAATAAGGGTCAAGAGGAGGTAATCTGGTAGGGGCCTCTTTAGACAAGAAATCCTTCCAAAATGTATCAATCTCAACATCCTCGTCGGAATCCGGATATTCTAGAGTTATTCTTGTAGGAGCTTCATTTGATATGAAATCTTTCCAAAATTCATCATTGTCAATCTCCTCATCAGCATCCGAATACTCCAAAACTTCATTTTTCATATGGATTAAGGATCAAAATACGACCCCTCATACCTTTTAGACACGCCCATAATCTTTGGACTGGGAAATCCAAAACCGGCCTTGTTGTATGGTTGCGGAGTTTGAGAGGAAGGTTTTGGATTGGGCAATCTTGCAAGAGTACTCCTTGATCGAAGACTCCCAATGAATGTATTTGTCTTCTCGCGCTCATACTCCAAGTATTCTTCCAATGTCATCTCATCAATATCTGGTTCCATCTCCATGATTTCCTGAAATACACTAAGAAACAATGAAAACAGAAGAGACAGGAGAAAGAAAACTAAAAACCCTAAAACTATAAAAGCAAAATAGGTACAAAACTCAAATTAAAATCCTAATTAGCTCATCGACAGCGGCGCCAAAAACTTGATGCAGGATTTCTGACCAGGTTTTAATATTTATAATGTCTCGTCTACCTAAGGTCTACCTAATGCACTAACGGGCAGTGTACCCGATCGTGTGTAGTGTAGTTATTGGTAAAGCCGAGGTCGTCCCAAGAGCTATGAGTGCGGATCCTAATTTAAGTCTAATTTCACTGGTTTTAAGGGGGGTTTTGAATAGATTTATATTTAAACTAACGAAATGAAAATAAAACAAAAGCAATTTAAAATGAAAGATAATCAATAAGGAGAAATGTGCTAGCCTAGTTACTAATCTTGTTTTGCTATGATTACGTTTTCTAATTATTGTTAACTATCGCTCCACATGGGGGTTTAAGTCACTAGACTCCTTTGTTCAATTTGTGTAGCCTATTTTCCATAGCGTCCTATTCCGTAACCGAATGATTACAAGTGTTTGTGGGTTTATACTATGGAAGAGTCATTAAGCACCGCTACGATCTATGACTTATTCAACAGAACCCGGTCGGTCGGAACTTAGGTTCCCCCTAACTTCTTAAACATTTTCTTTTGGAAGGTGATCATCTGGGTTCAATTCTCACGCAAGATAGTGATAGTCCTATGGTCAATTCTTACCACTACTCGCCACCTATTTCACTAGGGTCCTATGGTCAATTCTCCTAGTTTTCTAGATACAACAAACTATTCATGCTACCAAAACAAGGGTGTCCCAGAATAAGCAAAGAAGATATACATATAAAGCGATATGAAAACGAGAAAACTACGATATTAAAGCAATAACAATTTCATAACTAGGCTAAGACAAAAGGTGTTTAGCCAATCATATTAATAAATGCAGTAAATTCAATGTAAATAATCATAATTAAAGACATCGAATGAATTACAAAAGTTAGATACGAAATAACTAGAAACTTATTGATAATGATGTGATTCCTCCCTTGGAAGATGGTCTAATGCTGCTGAAAATCGTCCTGAAATGGTGCCCTAGTCGACTCCTAGAAGAGGGGGAAGAGAGATACTGAAAAGAGCTGAATTAGGGCTGTATTTATAGGCCTCAACAAAGTTACGGCGTAACTGTAAGTGTGCGTTACGCCGTAACTATTTAAATATTATAAAAATTTGTCAGATCTAAAAGTTACGCCGTAATATCCGATTCGGTTACGGCGTAGAAACTCTCGTACTTTTTTTTCCATCAGAATTGAAACTTTCATAGACGTGTTCGGTTTTAGCCTCTAAGATTCCTTCCCATTTCACTTGAGGTCCTTATGCATAATAAGTGTAAAACTTAGTATGAATAGTACGGTTTCAACCCCTCATTGTTCTTGATATTTTTATACTTGGTCCTTGTGACATAATTAAACTTCATTTGAATTGTCACCTTCAGTCCCTGGTCGTTCTTGTTAATTTTATAACAAGTCCTCGTGATAATTAATTCTTCATGTGATTCGCCTAGCTTTAGTCCTCCATCGTACTTGTTATTTTTACTTTTAGTCCCTGGACTTTAACTCCTTGGTGCCCAAGTTTGATAGTTACGACATAAGTCCAATAACTAACTTACGCCGTAAGTCTTCGTCAGTATGTGCTTATCCACATGTATATCCACTACTACGGCGTAACCTAAATATAGGTTACGATCGTAGAACTCTCGTTAACAAGTTTACGCCATAACCTTACAAATGGTTACAGCGTAACTAATTAAACCATGAGATTCTTCTAAGTCAGGAAATATATACGGTGTAACATATGTTGGAGTTACGCCGTAACCTTGATCTGCGTTGACTTTTGGTCTTCTAGTGTTAATCCTAGTTACAGCGTAAGTAGAGTATGGAATTACGCCGTAACTATTGTTTGGCCAACATACTCTTGTATATTTGCTTTAATAACCTTCCAATTTCGCGTATCTTTGTTTCTATGCTCATTAGTAACCTGAAAACGAAATATTAACGAATAAGAGTATACATTCAAGTAAAATGATAGAAATGATGAGCATATTAGGGGGAAATTGACATTAAAATATCATGACTATTTAATGTTATCAATTACATCCCTAACTGTAGGAGAAGGCACAAAATTAGTCCAAAGTCGCATCCAAACCATATTATCTTCACACATAAAACGAGAACAATACCAGTGTGTTGCTCTCGTATATCAATACAATAGCGATACTTTTAGCGACGGTTAACTTGGATACACCAAAAAAAAAAACCCTCCCTAAAAACCTAAAGTTTAGCGCAAAATTGATCAAAGAATTCCCAAGAAAAGATGAAACCTTAAGATCACAAGATAATTGACAAAAGTAAAAAAACAATACGCACACGAATATACCATCGAACCCCTTTATTAATAACCAATAAAGGCTTACATCGAGACAAGAATAATAAATTAATTAGCATCCCTCTCACCTCTATTTATAAAGATGAGGGGTACAATCCCTCTATGGAATTAGAATCACATAGTTTCTTTGTTTGTCTTGCACATCAAGCAATTCCAGTTTAACTCTAACCCTAACTTCATTTAAATAAGTACAATAAAATCCCTATATGTAGATTAGTTACATTTTAGCCTACTAAAAATTGCTACTATGTCATAACAGTTCATGACAAAAAGTTATAGTAATTCTTTATATGGCTAGTAATGTTTAGCCTTTTTATGCCCATGTAATTCTTTAGGGCGCTGATGCGGCGGATTGTACCACAATAAGTTTTATAATCCTCCTAAGCATAGTATCTAACCATTGTAGTGTGGTATAGGTAAGACACGGGGGATTGATTGTTCTCTAGGGGAATAGTGAGGTAGGCTCAAAGTGTACAATGGATTAAGTCTAAAGGTTGAGGGATGATTATTTTTGTATTTTTGTATTTTATAGAAAGCAAGGTAAAATCTTAGGGTTTGAAGAGTTTGGTTTTATAACTAATGATTAAACTAATTAAACTAAATATGTGGAAACTCGCATGATAGGTAAAGTGTATTTACTTAGAATCTCATTACTCCCTAGTTATCTCCTATTGATTAGTCGAATTGTCAAATCCTTCTTTAATTAGAGCGTTGTATTCCTTAATATCAATTGGGGTTGGTTATTCCTTACTCTATGAATTTTGTTCTCGTTGAGCCGCGCCTAAGAATGCCCTTTTAACTCTCTCAATGTCAGCAAATGCAATTCACGCATTAAATACAACGATCGACAAGTGTTGGATCTATTGTTTAAGTTGATTTAGTGATTCGGGAGGTCAGGGAAGATCAAACCAAGAGTTAGTCATTTTAGTGAGAGAAAGTAGAGAGAGAAAGTAAAGTGTGTGTTTTATTGAATATGAAAATTAAAGGTTACACACTAATGCATCACCCCTCCGTGGAAGTATGGAGGGGTATATATAGGCTAATATACGCACCACTTTACAATAATGACGCTTCTAGTACATGCATATATGCCTTACAAGATAACTAATGTAATCCCGTAAATGTCATTCCATTTACGTGTTAGGAGCGATCCCAACAATATTCCCCCAATGAGACGACATAAGGGATTACTTACAAAATTTCCTATAAGTACAAATATAAGTAAAATAAAGTCTTCATAAGCTCTTCAAATGCTGAGGATGACTGCAGTTTACGCTCTTTGTCTTCATCTTGTACATCGGCTTGAGAGCTTTTCTTCACTTGTAGGCAAATAATGTAATATGCATGAACTGGATTAACTTCCCCCCAATTCATGCTACATGTCTTTAGCAGCTTCTTCGTACACTTCTTTTTGGCGAAGTTTCTAAATCAGCTTCCCCCCAAACTGACAACCGTCTTCAGCAGATTTGAAACTTTGATGTAGTTAACATGTCTTCTAACTTTTGAAGTCTTAAGTACGCAGCGGAATTTGTAGATAACACTGTAAACCACACCAAGCAAATCTGACTAGTCACTTAATCACAACTATACTCAATGCGGAAACTCCGTTCGGGGGTAACATGCAAGAAATCAACAAGTTTTTCTCACATATGTAGGCTACTTCACACTTCACAACGTGCGAAAGTTGAAACGATTACACCAAAATCACAAAACTGAACCACTGATCATCTGTGCGGACGCCTCTCCGGTAGTCATAAAATTGTAAGCTCGATCACATGAATCTGTTATGCATCCCTGATGTGCACATTTCTTCCCCCTAATTGCAGATACTCATAGAGAAAGAGTGTTTTCGCAAAGAAGTCGAAAAAATTACAAAAAACGTCCACTCTCTTCCCCCACGATGTCTTCGCGGAATTGGAAGCATACACACTATGTTTACGATGGAAACAGAGGCAGCGTAACCCCATATGTCTAATTAATCGAACAAGTGTGAAGTACCATAAATCTCTGTTAAGCTTAAAAATATCCCGTGAGAATCAACTGCTGATAACATCTATATTCTTTTATACTCCTCTTAGCTAACTCTTTACCGACCCCATTATCATTCTGACGGCTCTTTGTAGTGACTACAGATGGAGAAAACCCAATATGATGAACTTGAGACTGAAGTAAAATAACCCGAACTTGTGACTTAAACTTGCAATATTGTCTGACTAAGAACCAATACTGAGAAATTCAATAAAGGTAGAATCATATACCCATCCAACCATCCTTAATTGTATATGAACGTCTCTTGAATTATCCACAGCTTTTTGTGACACTTGAGCAATACAACGTAACTCCTTTAAACTGATAGCTATACACTGTGAGCATAATAACATAACTCCTTACATCAGGTATAACTAGACAACTCAAGTCTTTGTCATTTGTACGGATAAAAGCTTGAACAAGGATCTCGAAGAATCATGCATCCAACCAACCCCGATATCTTTAGATACTAAGTACACGTGCCCGTGAAATTCAACTTCAACCTTAAATAAATAATAAGAATAAACCCCGTAGTCACATCTTGCGGTTAAATGCCCAAATCTAGCCTTTTGACGGTTTTAAGTGAACTTTGATAATGGTTTTTTTTTTCCCGATCTTGTCAATAACGCATAACCCCAAAAATATTTCACTTTGACATTTCGAACCTCAAAAATAACCATTAACCATATAAGTATACCAAAACTGAACATTATCTAACACAAATTAGTAATAAACTCATTTAAGTCCATATGTTTGGTACCTACTAGTTCCATTTTCAGTAGAACAGACCAACAACCCGGAACAGGCCCGATCCAAGCCCAAAATATCGTATAAAGCCCAAAACAATTAAACCTGGTCCAATCACATTCTACTAAACCTAGTAGTAAACACCACCTTTATATATCCACTAACCCTAATTTTTTGGCATTTGTCATCCCACACCACTTTCATCCGCCCCCATCTTCTTTCTTCGAACGAAATGCAGTCACACCCAACTCTTCTTTTATCACAAACAAAATCCAACACAAATGAAACACAACCACTCACTCATCTTGTTTGTAGACATACCCTTCAAATATAATCTTAACTTTTTGGCTTCAAGATCCTATGGGTCTCGGGTAAGGTTGTTAGTTTTGCATTTTTTTTGTTAGTTTTTGTTGGGAATTTTGGAAGTTCCTACTGATGAAGTTCTTCTGACAGGTTCCTGCTGAAGCTATAGATGGTTTCTGCTGATGACATGGTTTTTGCTGAAGACTTATTTCTACGGATATAGTGAATCCGTATCTTTAGTATTTGTTTGTTAGGATATGCATGAGCTATTTTAGGTAGTGATATGCATTGATATTTTTATTTATTACTGTATTAGTGTTCCTTGTATATAAAAGGAACATAGGGCTTATGTATGATGTACGTTTCTTCAATAAAATACTCCAGGAAAAACACCTTTAGTGTGTGTGATATAGATCCATAGAGGATCATTGTTCTTGATAGAAAAACCTTGTTAAGAAACTTTGATTATGTTCTTGTTCTTATTCTGCTATGCAACAATCATTGTCTCTATAATCCTAGAAGAGTTAGATCTTGGATTCTACAATTGGTATCAGAGCCTCGTGCTCTCGAGATCTAGGGATTCAACAAGGTTTTATCTGTGAAAGAAGAGGAGGTTCGATCGGAAGCAGATCTGGTAATTACTTTTGAGGTAATCGATTTTTTTTTTAAAAAGAAGATTTGATCGGTGTTAAATTTATTCGGTCAATAAAGTGAGTTTGTGGCATACTATTGGTTGATTGATTAATTTATTGTACGTGTGGGGCGGTGAAAATCAAACCTCGCACTGCTTGAATTAATTGAAGTCAGCGGTCAACAATTGTTGACCTTCTTTGATTGTCGCTTCGTGGTTTCTCAGTTTGAGTGTTGAATTTGGGTTTGTCGTGTTTTGTCGGCAAGTAGAATTTATTGGTAGCTGTGATTGGTAAAGAAAGGTGCACGTGGGTCAGTGGGTACGTGGGTTTCATTTAATTTCATACTCTCGCTGCTGTTAATTGGATTTGTCATTTGTAAATTGATTGGTCACTCAAGTCAACGTGAGCAGCTGTGTGTTTAATCTCGTACGAATTGATATTTTGCTCAGTGTGATTTAATTGAACTGTCATGTGAGAAGTTATTATTATTTTCGTACAATGGTTTCATTCGAATTTGGTGATACTATTGAGACATATCTCAATAAAGTTAGAAACTTCAAACCTCCTCATCCTAGGGTAGACTGGTTACAAGATGAAGGGAAAGATAAGGAAAAATGTGTCACTCAAGTGAGAGAAATGGTTGCTGGACATGAGACAAAAGATGAGGATAAAGTAACGAATGTTGGAGCTGCACAGGACTATGAAAAGATTGCTGGATATGGCACACATGTGGCTGGAAACTTTGGTATGATGGGCATCTCTCAGGTACAAAATTGTATATTTGGTTGTAGTGAAAGATATAATGAACTTAAGGAGGCTTATGATGAATTGAAACCTAAATATAATAAATGTTATGTAGAAGTTGAGGGTTACAAACAATCTTTAAAAACTTTAGAAAAACAAAAGGTTTGGTTTCAAAAGAATCAGCTTGCTTATGATGAGAAGATAAGGGTGTTAGAGAGAGATTTACTATGTACTACAAATGAACTAAAATGTTGTGAAAAAGAAAAAGGTAAACTAGAGTTAGAGAATCAGGAACTAAAAGAGAAATCAGACAAGGAAATAGCTAATCATAAAATTTGGCTAATGTCAGGTGATAAGTTATCTAACTGTCTCTATAACACTCAACCTGTAAACTCTAGTATAAGCTTAGGCTTTAAAAAATATGTTGGTTTAGAGGCTAGGGATGATATGCGTAAATCTACTCCAGCAGGCTTAGCAAATTTTGTTAAAGAAGGAACATTACATGCTGTGCCTGGACCTATTAGGGGAGAATTCATGCCCTCTACCAACACCACCTCAGACTTTGATGGATAACACCATCTATATGGCAAAAAGTCAAGTGACTTGCCAGACCCTGATTGTAAGTCTACTGACTATGCATCATGTGATTCAAGTGACAAGTCTTCCAAGGTCAATGTCTCTGCCCCCAGTGTTTTTACTGTTAAAAGCTCAGAGTCCATCTCAACTGAGTCTACTTCCTTTACTTCTACTTTTAGTGTTTCCACATCCAAGAGTAAAGTTGAGATTGAATCCAAAGTTAGGGCACCTAAACAAGAACCCATTGTTGTTCAAGATTTACCTAGTTTCACTTGTAATAAATCTGATAAGAATACATACAATTCTAGGACTTCTTGTAATAAGAATGGTTGTTTTAATAAAAAGGCTGGTCATGTTAAGAAGAAAACTTGTTTTGTGTGTGGTAGTAAGTCTCATCTCATTAAAGATTGTGATTTTCATGAGAAGAGAATGGGTGTGTGTGCTTACCAAAAGAGATCTAGACCAATGTGGAAAAATGTTAATGACATACCACCATATATTCCACAAGCAACTCATAAGACCAGCAATTCTGCTGGTAGATCTTTTCCAGCTCATTGGAAAAGACATGTTGCTAGACCATTCTACATACCTACTAGCACTTACTTTCAGAATGGTTTTTGGCCTGGTTATTATGACCCAAGGTATATGGGGGGAACAAGATGGGATACTGGTGTTAAGCCCTCAACAGGTTGTTCTTGGACAAATAAAAGGAAAGGTTCATTCTGGGTACCCAAGAACAATAGTCCTTGTCAGGTGCACTGATTGAGGGGAGGCATAAGCCTAAGGGGAGGCTTATTGTTGTATATTTTTGTGCTAACTAACATTTTTCTTAGTTTGTTTTTGTGTTCTCTAACTATAATAATGCAGCTGTTGAGTTTGTGGCTTCTTATATTTAATTGATTGGATGAGAAATAATTTGGTCAATCATGTGGGGCTAATATCGATTGTTGAATGTATTCTGCAAATGTCTGTCATGGTCAATCAAATTTTATTTGGTCAAGTGGGATTTACTTGTCACATGACTTCTTTAAATGGGGCGAATTAAATTAATTGGTCATGTGGGGCTGCTTTGTCGTGGTATACATGAACTGTTGGAATCAAATTCATTCAAGTGAGGTCAGTGAAGCAAATATGGTTGTCGTATACTGGTGTGGTGGTATATTAATTCAACGCATTAAAACTCTGATGAGTCAATCTCAGTATATGAATTTCGTTTGTTGAAAACTTTTGGTCAAGTGTGTCAGTGGCATGCTGGTCTTCATCTGGTCATTGGTTTTTGAGGCTGATGCTCACTTGATCAATTCATTTCGCAAATTCGTGAGTGGGGCCATGATTATTATTATTCAATCGTTTGCTTTTGTTGACTCTGCTGGGTCAGTGGTATAGTTTGATTGGTCCAATTAGTGAATGGTTTGTTGCAAGTGGAGTTGGAGCATATTAGTGTTGCTGCATTCATTACTGCTGACAGTGTTCCCATTACTGCTGATAGTGCTTCGGTTTCTGCTGTCAGTGTTCCCGTTTCTGCTGATGGCACCATTCCTGCTGATTGCTCATTTCTGCTGGTAACTTCAGATTCTGCTGGTATTATTATTAAAAAAAAAAAAAAAAATTATTTTTCATTTTCTTTATTTCTTTTTCTTTCTGTGTGTTATTTTATTTTATTTAGTTATTGATAAAAAAAAAAAAAAAAAAAAAAAAAACTTGTATATTTGTGTACTAACTTTTCTGCAGGTTTGTTGTATATCACTCTGTTGATGGTTATCAACTCACCAGATGTGACTTGTGTCCATCAAAGAGTTGGCTAGTCCAAAGGGTACAGCTTTGGTAAAGACACATCAAATCTGTTGATAGCTATAATAGCTTGCTAAAAGCTATAGGGTACTTCAACTCACCCATGATTAAGTTCTGAGAGTTGAAATGGTTCTCAATTCACCATGGATGTAACCCTTTATGGGATCCAAAGAATTGGCTAGTCCACAAAAGTATGGTTTGTGGTAAAGACATTTGGTATCCATATTTGGTTCTCAATTCACCAAGGTTATCTATGACCTAAGAATTGGCTAGTCCTGAGCAAACGGCTACAGGTAAAGACATCTCAAATCCGTTTATAGCTGATGATTTGCTAAAAATCATATGGTTATCAGTGTACCATAGTTTTCGAACTTAAACATTTGGCTACTCCAGTAGTGATGGCTATTGGTAAAGAGACATCAAATCCATTATTTTCAATGATTCACCTCTCACAGGAGTTTACACACCTGGATGTGATGAGAATAGTATGAAACTAATATGTTTTGATGTACAATCTGTCATTTGTTGCTGCAAAGACCTGAAGTTTAAAGTTTTGCCATTCATAGAGATATGGTTCATTTGATTCTTTGCTGCTGATGTTTGAAGTCAATCCTCTTTTTCTGAAGTATTAACGATCTATCAAGAATCTTGAACTTAACGTAGTCAAATTCAAGATTAAGGGAGGATTGTTGGGAATTTTGAAAGTTCCTACTGATGAAGTTCTTCTGACAGGTTCCTGCTGAAGCTATAGATGGTTTTTGCTGATGACATGGTTTCTGCTGAAGACTTATTTCTACGGATATAGTGAATCCGTATCTTTAGTATTTGTTTGTTAGGATATGCATGACCTATTTTAGGTAGTGATATGCATTGATATTTTTATTTATTACTGTATTAGTGTTCCTTGTATATAAAAGGAACATAGGGCTTATGTATGATGTACGCTTCTTCAATAAAATACTCCAAGAAAAACACCTTTAGTGTGTGTGATATAGATCCATAGAGGATCATTGTTCTTGATAGAAAAACCTTGTTAAGAAACTTTGATTGTGTTCTTGTTCTTATTCCACTGTGCAACAATCATTGTCTCTATAATCCTAGAAGAGTTAGATCTTGGATTCTACAGTTTTTCTTCTGATCTTTATATATTCGGATAGTAAAAAAGAAGAGTTTAATATTTTCATAGATCTATGAAGAAACCCTCTTTTGTTTTGTTTTTAAGAATGAAACGTGAAAAGTGATAAGAGGAATCCTGAGATCTTTTTTTTTTCTTTATGTTTTCATTTTCTTGTTTGGGTCGTGGTTTTGATCTGTGATGAATTCTTTCATGTGTTTGTTCTTTGAGATCTAAACGATTGTGGTGCCACACGAGAAATAATCTGAGATCGTTGCATTTGTTTTTACATCGAGTCTTGAATGTTTTGAGTATGGAGATGGGATAGGATATATATGAGTTGTTGGATGTTGTTGTATTGTTGTTTGCTGTTGTAGAAGAGGGTTTAGGTTAAGATAGGATTTGTTTGAAGTTTAAGTGGATTTGTTGTTGTTGTCGTTTCTGGTATTCTGCTTTTTTTTTTTTTTTTTTTTTTTTTTTTTTTTTTTTTTTTTTGACCAGTGAAGACACTTTAGATATGAGGTCAAACAGGTCAACTAAGACTGAGTCTAACCCTTAGTCGGAAAGTCCATAAATTTCCTTACTCGGAGAGACGATATGTATTTCCTTACTCGGAGATTTTGTAAAAATTTGCACATAGTCTCTTACTCGAAAAAGGACACTTTGAAGATTTCTGATTTTCGTACTCGGAAAGTATACACAGAAATGTTACTCGGATAAACCCAACCTTTCCTTACTCGGAAAAACTCATAAAATGAGTTGCTTACTCGAAGATCTTCAACTCCTTACTCGGAGAAACTCAAAAATTGAGTTGCTTACTCGAAGATCTTCAACCCATACTCGAAGATCTTCAAAGTTTTTCCAGAAAAAAACCCAGATTCAAAATCTCACCTTTTTGACCATATTTGACCACTTAAAACTGTTAAAACAAAAAATATGTAACACTAAAAAAAACTCGTAATAACAGTTTTAAAAAATGACGTTTAATGACAAGATAAATCACAAAAATAAACCAATATAATAACCTAGGACCTGTGGGTTATGGGCCCACCACGCTTCCGCTGCGTAACCCGTACCTTGTAAAGTGGATGTTCTTTGTACTTTTTTTGCTTGAGACGTCTTTAGTTTTTTGCTTCTTTGTTCTTTGTTCTTGTTGTTGTGATCATATGTTGGTTTCGCCTTGTTTTCATCAATGTATTTGTCTCTGGTTTCTTTACGTCTTTTCCAACATGCTCATACTTCTTTTGACTTTGAATCTTCATACTTGTGTAGTTCTCATTTTTTTTTGCTTTGATCATTGTCTATTAACTTTGTAGATTCTTTAACTTTGACTTAGAATCATTCTGAACTTTACTTAACTTTGATCTTTGGAGAGAAATTTCTTTGACATATGCTGATCTTTATCTTTCATTTGGTATGAGCATGATGAACTCAAATAAGTACATTTTATTACTATCATTTATCCTATTAATTTGACTTGTTTTACTATATTATGTATGAGGATTGATACTTAATCGTTTACTTTTGTAATTCTCAGGTAAAAACAAGCATTTGGTGAAACTTGGCGATTTTGGACTAATAATGGAGCAAAACATGCATAAAGTGAAGAGTCTACTGAAATGGACAAGATCAAGTTAAATCTGCTCCAGATGCGCCGCATCTCACTCATTACATACGGCGCATCTCTATTAAGATATCACCAGATACGATCCAAGATACAAGAGGACATGCGCCGCATCTAATCATGGAGTTACGCCGCATCTTCTGGCGGTGTACGAATATTCCTGAATATTATAATCTTGGACCCCACGCGAAGTTAAGTCAATGCGCCGCATCTACTTACTAGATGCGCCGCATCTTCCCTCAGACAGAAACTATAAATACCCCAAGACCAGACGAATTTCGGAGCGAAGAATATAGTTTCGAAGACCGAAGCAGAAGAACCCTAGGACGAATTCAGTCAAGGAGGCAGCACAAGACACACCAAACAAAGATACAAGAGCTGTAAGAAGGTGCTGCATGTGTTTAATTCATTAAGTAGTTTTGTTTTATTGTGTTAGCAAACTTTAATTCATCAGGATTGGTGGCTTGTGTAATGTGACAACGAAAGATTGCACTCCCTTTAATACTTGCTTTCCCATCAATTAAAGTTTATATGTTGATGTCTTTGGTTACTACTTATTAGTGCATTGATAACCTCTGTGTTTATTAGTGGCTTGCGGGCATTTGACTGCGGAAAATAATGTGGCTCCCACGGTTATTACTAAATTGATCACTTAGGAATAACTTTTAGACATAAGTAATCATTAAGGGTTTACTCGCCGATAAGAATAGGACCAACGAGAAAGGGTTAACTACATACACTTCATATAAAGCTATCAATAAAACAAGTGACAATCTACTTAATCATAAGGACAGCCCTCTTATTGTCTCGAGTATTTATCTGTGTACGTGTGTGCTACTTGCTGATTCGTGCCTATTGGTTTATTTTATTATTAAATTGCAAACAAATCGTGCCAGTCTCTCAGGCTGAAACCCCCTTGCGTTAGGATATTAAAATACTGATTAGAATAATGAGATAATACGTTCCACTCTTAGTGATCGACACTCTACTTACCATTATATTCATACTGACCGGGTACACTGCTCGTTAAGTGTGTGTGTTATTGATAAGTCGGCTAAATATAAATTTAAAACTTGAGTAGGCATTAAAACTTCTAAACCGCAACGACACATCACGCGCATCATATGAGCATGTGGATCTTGATTGTGAGTTGATGATTCATGATGGTGGTTATGTAACTCCCGGTCTCCATGTGTACCTACATGAAAACAGTTAGCAATAAAGTTTCCAGCACTTACAGGTTCAGACTTTTAGATCATTAACAGCATAGTGTGAAAACTTTCTCTAATCCTTACCAAGGCTGTTCCTGAATCGGATACCCTCAAGAGGGCTTACACAGATATACCGAAGTATATCAACGATTCAGGTGAGCCGCTGAAGTATACCGAAGTATCACTCCACGACTGTAGACCGTTTGAAACCACCGGGAACACTAAGCGTAACCCACAAGGGATTACCGAAGTGACCTGCTGTCAGGGTTGTTTGATGTTGACCCTGGCAGGAATTTCCATTCAATCAATGAGAATCACAATTGTGAATTCTCTCATAAATGTTCTTGGCAGATTGCTAAGATCTGCGTAGGACTCTGTTATTTACAACTGGTGTCCTTAATGTTGAACAACCAGTGTAGAAATATTAAGTGTTCCTAAGAGATCTTTTGATGAATCTCGTGGCTCTAGACTCGATAAGTGCGTTTTGATTTTAGTAGTCGGAGACTGGAGCGGTGTCTCGTGTTTCAATATCAACACAACTCGTAATGAGAGGTCGATAGATTATGCAGGGTTCCCCGTGAGAATGAAACAAGTCCTTTAGAGAGAACTTGAGTGGCGTAGAAGTTTAAGTGCAGTGTGTCACTGGGTCCATGACGTAATAGTAGGCCTAGAGGGAATGCCAGATGTATGTTTCTTGTAACGAGTTAAAAGGGAGTTAGCTACACATTTTGTATGATCACCATTTAACATACTATTACGACAAAACACACAAGAGTCATTAACATTTAAAACATTCAAAGGTTCATCATTCGTTACACTGATGGTACGATTATAATTTGCCAAATTAGAATTTAAATCAGATGCAACATGAGTTTTATTCAAATTCCTAAGTTGATCTTCTACTTCTGGGGCTTCTAGTTTTCCTCTTCTACGTTGCAAGATCATATTCTTCCATTTGTTGCTCTTATGCTTTGATTTGCTAATGCTAGTAGTGGGGATTATTCCTGTAGAAGTGGAAGGATTTAAATTAGTTGTCTGAGTGGATGTTTGCCTAGACGTTGTGTCCATTTTGTACATTCCGGGTGCAATCACATTTGGGCTAACAAACTTTCCTTTTTCTAGTAACTGAATTTTCTCTTTAAGGTCAATGATGATGTGATCTTTTTGTTGAATATTTGACTCGAGTTCTCTATTTAAGCGAACGGTGTCATTAAGATTTTGACAACATTCATCGATTTCCTTTAAAAGCTGAGATCGGGTCGTTTTCAATGAGTCATAAATGGTTTTGTACTCAGTTTTTAAATGCTCGATTTCCTTTTCATATTTGAAAATTTGACATTCTAAAACAATATTTTCATCATCAAGATTCACAACTTTGGATGTGTGACTGCTTTGAAAGGAAAACGTTTCATTTTGACTTTGCAATTTTAATTCAAAATCAAGACTCTGAGTTTGACACAATTGAAGCTTCTGATTAAGTTGAAAATTTCTATTGAAAGTTTACTTTGCACATCATCGTTGTGTTTAATGATTCTCTCATTTTCTCTTTTTAAAGTCTCAATTTCGTGTCTCAACGTTTGAGTGTCAGCTGCGTGATCATCAAAAAGCATAGAATTGCAAGACTCATAAATATAATTCATAATCACAGAGATAATAATATCAGAACTTAGAACATTTTCCAAGAGTGGATCAACTTCATTTTGTAAAACTTTGTTTTGACGTTTTTGTTTTGAGATCCAGTTTTCTGTTGCATTGAAAATGTTCATCATGGATGTTACTTCTTTTTGAAGTTCCTATTCCCAGTGTGTAGTACAAAGACGCAAATGTTGAACATGTGGTAAGAATTGTGTTTGAAAAAATTTTCTCTTTTCTTTTTCGTAAGCAGATTGAAAAGTGAAAACTTTTATCTCTGAGTTACGTTCAATTGCATGTTCTAAAAATTGGATGTCTTCCATAAACATATCAAAATACCTAAATACAAGACAACGTTTAGGTAATGATGTAATTTCACCAGAGGTTGGTAAAGGGCCATTTATTTGTGCCACTGGTTTAACAAGACCAACATCAGAAGAAGATTCATGAATTTGCATTACAAACCATGGTTGTTCTATTTTATCTATTTGAGGAACGAAGGTGTCAGAAATATGAGGCACGTTTGAATAATCAAAAGGTATAGCATATGGTTTAAAGCTCATTTTTGATTGACTCTCTTCTTCCTATTCCTGTTCTTCCTCTCAATCATGTACAACCATACGCATAATTGATTCATCAAATAATTGGTCTACACTATACAACTTTGGATTTTCTTTAAGTGCTAGACCATGTTCTTTGGGACGTGGTTTATTATCACCTAGAGCAAAACCATGTCCTTTGGGACTTGGTTTCACAGTGAACTTTTGTATTGTTGTGATAGACTCACCAGTTTTATAAACAACGTTTTGAAACTCTTTTAATTTGCATTCCAGTTCGACAATTTCATCAAGGTAGGAATCAATTTGTTTCCTTGACTTTTGTTTGTGTTCAGAAAAACTAGCTTGACAAGTGGACATCTTGGTTGTTTTTTTCAAAAGTATTGAATTGAGATGTTCAACTTGTTGTTTGAGCTCACTTTTTTCTTGTTCTAATTTAGAAACCAATTTACTGTTAGAAACAATTAATTCTCGTATTTGATGCTGTAAGTATTGTTCTTTAACATAAGCTTTTTGAAATGCAACTTCAAAACTTTGTTCTCGTTTTTCTTTTGTTTCAAAATTTGTGAGTTGTATTTTACAGCATTCAAGATCCGAAGTCAATGATGCAACTTTTGCTTTTAAATTTCTGTTAATTTCATTACATTTTTCAATATGAGATTTACGTAAGTTTAATTGAGATTGGGTAGTCAATAATACGGTCATGAGTTCTGGATCTGGACCGGGCGAAGGTTCATTCTGTTCAATTTGATCATTGTTATCATCATAGATTGGACCATCAAATGTAACAATTGTGTTAATTTGATCATCATCATCAAATGTAACAACTGTGTTCATTTTTTCATCTTCTTGAGGAGTTAATAATGAATCATTTTGAACAACTTGCTCCTCGTCTGATGCATAAGCAGATGGTGATGCAATTTCATGTA
Source organism: Artemisia tridentata subsp. tridentata (assembly GCA_021014915.2). Lineage (NCBI taxonomy): Eukaryota > Viridiplantae > Streptophyta > Magnoliopsida > Asterales > Asteraceae > Artemisia > Artemisia tridentata. The sequence continues at coordinate 407,792,638 of CP139507.1, forward strand.
TCAGACATGTGGTTAGATCAGGTACCTGAGATAGACCATCAGTGTCATACACTGGGCCTGTGTCACTCATGTGAAGTTCCTGCATATTTGCCATTAGCATCACAGCTTTATTTGCTTCCAAATCTTCCATGTCATCATCTGAATATGCATTTTCCATGAAGCTGTTTTCTTTGTCTGTGAGAGTGCCCCGTGCCCCCTGATTCATCCTTTAGAGCTAGAAGTAGTGCCTGTTTATGAAACTCACTGCTTCTAACTCTGGGTTTGGGACATGCATTAGCCAGATGACCTTTCCCATTGCAGTTATAGCACTTGACCATAGTATTCCCTGTCTCTGTATTCCCAGTTTCAACAATTTCAACCCTTCTCTAAGGAGCACCTGCATTGTTCCTATTTCCACTAGTTGCATTAAACCATTGTCCATTTCCTGAATTTCCCATATAACCTCCTGATCCCATTCTTCCATAGTTACGATTCTGTATTTCAACCCGTCCATCTTGTACAACAGCTTGATTCCTTGTGTTAGATGAAGTGCGGAGACGATTGTTGGATTTGTTTGAAAATTTGCTGAAGGCACGAGCAATGAGTGCAAATCCTTCATTCAAAGAGTTGAATGCATCGTCTTTGTCATTGTTTGTATTTGTGTAGAACATGGTGTCAGTGTTGTCATAGGGGACAAGTTGATTGTCAGTTGATTGCTATTTCGAATCATATGGAATAAGTTGAGTTGATGGGGTTTGTTGAGGGTAGGAAAAGTGATGTTGTTGTTGGACAAATGCATGATTTGACTGTGGAGGTGGAGAAAAGTGAGATTGAGCTATCAGTGACAATGAATTTGGAGCTGTAGGAGGGGAATAAGTTCCACGAAGAGTGTTAATACAAATATCATCCTAAAAACGTTATTTATATTTTACAATCTTTGCTTTATTTTGTTAATGACAATTATAAGGTTTATTTTTAGCAAAGCATAAGTATATGTTAAAGTCTTTTACATTTTAGTAACAAGCTTTTTAAAACACATTTACATACCACATGATCACTAGGAATTACACATTGCACACATATATAAATTTCCATGTTTATTTTTATTTCTTAAAAATGGAAATACACATGACATCATGGCATACCTCATTAGGAAATCTTAGTTGACTTTACAATATATTTTGGAAAGATCTTGAAGCAAAGGAGTTGACTTTGTAAGATCTTGACAAGACTAGACAAGATATGGTAAGATTTGTGAAGTCCTTAGCTGGCATGTTCCCGCGGAACCAAACCAGCACAAGGGCGAAACCCATAATTTGGGTCCGCCGAATCCGCAGGTTGTCTGGCCAGTTTTGCCTATAAATAGCAAGATGATCATTCAAACACTCTCATCACTTACATAGCATAAAGTACATATTCATTCATTTATACATTACTAACCCATTCATTTCATTCTTAGTGATCTTCCTTTTGTAGCAAAGAGATCAAGCATCAAGGATCAACAAACTGTTGCTCTCCTGTTAGTGTAGTCACTGTGTGATTTGTTAGTAGTTCACACATCATTGTTATACCATTCATTCAGTAGTGATCGGTTAGTGTTTTAGTCCTCAAAACACATAGAGTGTTGGGAGTGGTTGAACCCTTGTAAAGAGCTCGACATCTAGCTTAGTGTCGGAAATTGTATAGGCGACGTCAGGTTGGTTCTACCTTGAACTAGAACCCGGTATTTAGCTTAGTACCGGAAAAAAGGTGTAAGCGACGTGTGTAAAGGTTTTCTCTGCCGAGAAGGGAGCTTGTTTCTTAGTGAAGAAAAACTCTCGAGTTAGAGGCTCGAGGAGTGGAGTAGGGCAAGGAAGAGAGTCCTTGTAGCCGAACCACTATAAATCTTCAAGTTGTGGTTTGATTGTTCTTTTCCTTACTTACATTACTTATATTGATCGTTTGTGTGCATTAAATTGAAATCACGTTAAGTCTCAAAGCAAATTAAATTTAAAACGGTAAAAACTATTCAACCCCCCTTCTAGTTTTCCACAATTGGCATCAAAGCTACGTTACTCAAGATTTTAAAAATATATTGTATTTTAAAACTTGAAACGATCAATGGATTTTGAAAACTTCAAATAAGGGCAATCTATGCAAAGACCACCACTATTTGAACCAAATAGTTTTATTTATTGGAAAAACCGCTTTGAAACTTATGTGAAGTCAAAGGATATAGATTTATGGTATATTATTGTGGAAGGTGATAATAAACCTATATCAAATATATCAGGTGGTCGGGATGAAGGTACTTCTCTTACTCGTCATAGTGATGAGCAAAAGAAGTTGATTGCCAAAAATAATGTAGCCAAAATGATGCTTTATAATGCCTTACCTAAGAAAGAATATGAAAGAGTTTTTATGTATAAAACGGCTAAGGACATTTGGAAATCATTGATTATCACTCATCAAGGGAACTCATAAGTCAAAGATAACAAAATTGATCTTCTTGTTCAACAATATGAACAAATTGTTATCTCTGAAGATGAGACCATTGATAGTGCTTTTGCTAGGTTTAATACTATAATTACTTCTCTTAAAGCACTTGACGAATCTTTTTCTAGTAAGAAATTTGTCAGGAAATTTCTTAGAGCACTTCATCCGAAGTGGAGAGAAAAGGTGACGGCTATTGAAGAATCCAAGGATCTTTCAAGCATGACAATGGACGAGCTCATCGGAAATCTCAAAGTTCACGAAATGGTAATGGAAAAGGACTCAGAAATAGTTATAGGCAAAAAGGAGAAGATGAAGTCCATTGCCTTAAAAGCTAGGGTAGAGTCAAGTAATGATGAAGAGTCTAGCTCAGATAGCGAAGACGAAGAATATGCCATGGCCGTAAGAGATTTCAAGAATTTCTTTAGGAGACGAGGAAAGTTCATAAGACAAACTCATGAAGAAAAGAAATCCTTCAGAAAAGACCGTGATGATAGGAAAGGAAAAGTAGATAGGAAATGTTTTAGGTGCGGGGATTCCAGTCACCTAATAGGAGAATGTCCGAAGCCACCCAAAAGCAAGACTCAATGAGCCTTTGTCAGTGGTGCTTGGAGTGACAGTGAAGATGATAACGAAGAGCCAAAGAATGATGAAGTTTCTCTTATGGCTAATGACTCTAACGAGGTACTATCTGACTCATCTTACTCCTCTATTAATGATAAAGTAGAAATAGAATATAACAAGCTGTGTGAAATTACCCTTAAAATCATAAACAAAAACAAGTTCTTAAAAACCAAAAAGGATTTTTTGGAAAACGAGGTATATTGGTTAAAAGAGAAAGCTTTAAGATTAGAAAAAGGGTAAAGATGTTAAAGAAACATGTGTTTCATGTCAGGAACTTAAACTAGAAATAGAAACACTTAAATCCACACAGGAAAAACTTATCAAACAAAATTCCAAATTTAAAAGGTTTGATAAACACATTAGTTGTATGGATGATATAATGAAAGCTCAAAAGTTGCATCATGATAAAACCAAACTAGATTTCATGAAACTAGGAAACTTAAGTGACTTTGAGAAACAAACAGTGAAAGTACAAGAAACTGTTCCAACCAGTTAAGTAACCTTAACTCACAGCATCATCATCAAAATAGTTGGAACCAAAACATGTCTAGGAACTATCAAGGTCCCAACTACATGCCATGGAACACTTATCCACCATTTCCATACATGAACCATGATAATGTAATGTTTAACCCAAATGGACCCATGAGATATTGGGGACCAAACGCTTGAGTTTTTCTTTAACTTAGGTGTGCTTGAAAGTTAGGTTAGAACCGGACGAGTGGATCAAAGATAGTGGGTGTTCAAGATACATGACGGGAAACAAAAGCCTTTTCTCAACCTACCAAGTGTACGAAGGAGGTAACGTTACATTCGGTAGCAAGCTTAAAAGTAAAATCATCGAAAAAGGTACAATCTCTCATGACTCTCTCACTATTGATGATGTTGCTCATGTAGATAACTTAGGATTTAACTTGCTTAGTATTAGTCAATTATGCCGCAAAAAGTATAACGTCCTTTTCAGTGAAAATGGAAGTAAAATACTTAAAGATGGCATAACCGTAGGAAAAGGTGTTTTGAAGAATAACGTTTACGTTATGAAATTAGACAAAACACCTAAAGACAAACTTTGTCTCACTTCTTTGGACGAAAAATCAACTCTATGCCATAGACGCTTAGGTCATGCCAATATGAGGTTAATCCAATCCTTATCATCTAAGGAACTCGTTAGGAACCTACCCAAGTTGAAATACGACCAACACTTTTGTGATGCTTGCAAAATTGGGAAAAAAGTTCATAATAGCCATATGGCTAAAAACATGGTGTCTACATCTAGGTGTCTAGAATTGTTACATATGGATTTGTTTGGTCCATCCGCTATACAAAGTTATGGGGGGGGGACTTCTATACTTTGGTAATAGTAGATGATTACTCTAGGTATACTTGGACTAAGTTTTTGAAAACTAAAAACGAGGCATTTGATAAATTTGAAATTATAAGTAAGAAAATTCAAAATCAAATAGGAAATAACATTGTGTCTATTATAACCAACCATGGTCGTGAATTTGATAACGAAACCCAATTCGGAGCTTTTTGTGACGCTAATGGCATAACACATAATTTCTCGGCTCCTCAAACTCCTCAATCTAATGGTGTAGTAGAACGTAAGAATAGAACACTTCAAGAAATGAGTCGAACAATGTTAAACGAGCAAAACATACCCCAAAAATTTTGGTGTAACGCCGTTGACACATCCACTTACATCCTAAATAGAGTCCTAATTAGACCATTCTTGAATAAAACACCATATGAGCTTTATAGAGGCAAAAAGCCTACACTAGGATATTTTAGAGTTTTTGGAAGCAAGTGCTTCATCTTAAATACTAAGGATTACCTCACCAAATTCGACCCAAAGTCTTATGAAGGTGTATTCCTAGGATATTCACAGAATAGTAAAACATACATTGTTTTGAACAAAGAAACCTCAAGAGTCGAGGAATCGTTGAACATAACATTCGACGAAAGTCCGCCTCCCTCTAAGACATCACCTTTGGTAGATGATGACTTAGTTGAAAGTCAAATGGTTGAAAACAAAGAAAATGTAGAAAATGACAAAGAAGATGAACCCGTGAATAGGGAAATAGTCAACATCAAAGAATCCAAAAGTCATCCATTAGACAACGTCAAAGGAAAAATTAATGAAAGAACCTAAAGTTAAAAGTCCAAAACCAAAGTAATTTCTTTTGCTTTGTTTCAACCATTGAACCTAAGAATGTTAATGAAGTCATAAAAGATGAATATTGGGTGGTAGCAATGCAAGAAGAATTAAACCAATTTGTTAGAAATGACGTTTGGACATTAGTCCCTCAACCTCAAAATCAAACCACAATTGGAACTAAATGGGTATTTAGGAACAAAATGGATGAAAATTGAGTATTGTCTAGAAACAAAGCTAGGCTAGTAGCTCAAGGCTATAATCAACAAGAAGGTATAGATTACGACGAGACATTTGCACCCGTCGCTAGGCTTAAGTAAATTAGAATACTACTTGTATATGCATGTGCATACGACTTTAAACTATTCCAAATGGAAGTTAAAAGTGCTTTTCTAAATGGTTTTATTAATGAGGAAGTGTACGTTTCACAACCTCCCGGCTTTGCCGATTTTGAAAAACCAAATTATGTCTACAAACTTAAGAAAGCTTTATACGGACTTAAGCAAGCACCAAAAGCTTAGTATGATCGACTTAAGACTTTCCTAGTTGACCATAAGTATACCATGGGCCTAGTAGACAACACTCTTTTCACCAAGAAAAAAGGGATCACATATTATCATAGTCCAGATATATGTGGATGACATTATATTCGGTTCAACTTGTCAAGAGGTATGCGATAATTTTTCAAAAATCATGCATGACGAGTTTGAAATGAGTATGATGGGGGAACTAAACTTTTTCTTAGGTCTCCAAATAAAACAATTAGAAGATGGGATATTCTTCAACCAATCTAAGTATATAAGGGATATGCTTAAGAAATTTGGTCTTGAAGATTCCAAACCCATGAAAACTCCCATGTCCTCCGAAACCAAACTCACCAAGGATGACGAAAGTGAATCCGTAGATAGCACTAAATATAGAGGAATGATTGGTAGTTTACTCTAACTCACGGCTAGTAGACCGGACATTATGTTTAGTGTTTGTCTATGTGCACGCTTTCAAGAAGATCCCAAAACATCCCATCTTGAAGCCATTAAACGGATATTTAGATATATCAAAGGTACTACACATTTAGGATTATGGTATCCCAAAGGAACAGGTATGGAAACCATAGTGTATGCCGACTCAGACAATGCCGGTGACTATGTCGATAGAAAAAGTACGAGTGGTATTTGTACTTTTGTTGGGCATTGTCTCACCTCATGGTTTGCCAAGAAACAAATGGCCCTAGCGATATCAACAACTGAAGCCGAGTACGTGTCTGCAGGAAAGGCGTGTCAACAAGCACTGTGGATGAAACAAGCTCTCGTCGACTATGGAATTGAACTCAACGACATTCCCATTCTTTGCGACAACAAAGGAGCTATCGACCTTAGGAAAAATCCAGTCCAACACGCTAGAACCAAACACATAGAAATACGTCACCATTTCCTACACGACCATGTTCAGAAGGGAAACATCTCAATCGAGAAAGTATCCTCAAAGGACAACATTGCCGACATTCTTACTAAACCTATTAAGAGAGCACCCTTTAACTTTCTTAGAATTGGTTTAGGACTAATGGAACCTAGTGAGTAGATAAAACCTTAGTTTGAACCTTAGATTAACCCAAAACCTGAGCCTGATCCACGGAACTAACCAACAACAAAGGCGGACCCTTTGTTTTGATTCCGCCAGATCCGCGGCCCCCTGAGTTAGTTTATTAGTATATTAAATAAACAACATGTACTGTGTATCACCACTCCTAAAAACATACCACCTACTGGAACTCGATTCAAAATCAACCAAACTCACAATTTAGGTCATCTCCTTCCACTAATTTGTGCTCTAATCATCTCTGTAAGTGTCCTAATCATGTCTACATTCCTGATCTGAGTCTAGGATTTATATTTCATGCATAAAATCAAAACTTGGGGTTTATGCATATGTTTAGTAAAATCATGAAGCATATTTACTAAATTGCATAACAAATCATGTTTTCCTTAGTTAGTAATTGCATCTTATAAGGCATTATCATAATTCATCAAAAACCCCATGAGAAATTTTTATTAAAATCTTCTCACGACTAGGAAAAATGGTTTTCGAACATTGTTCATACAAATACAAAACGTTATGTTTTACACATCACTTGCATAATGTCTCTTGAATGCTAAAGGGAATACATAACTAATATGTATTTTTGGGTACATTCAATCGAAGCTACATTGAAGTAGGAGCGTTTGGGTTATCTCTCGTTTTATCATAAAACTTGCATTAACAAAATTTTCATGCATAAAAAAGGGTCGAGATAACCACACCTCCACATTGTCCCCATATAGGCACACACTAGAAATCTATATACGTATTTTCAATAGTTTTAACTAAACTATGTAATTTTCGTGTCTAGGATAATCATGCCTCCCGCGACTTATTATGACCACAAAGCAACCGTCAAATACCTACCACTACACCATAAAACCAAAGGACTCACCGAGGAGCAAGTTGAAATCTTTAAAGCCTTAGAAAAATGCTATATACATGAGGGTAGAACTGTAGACCCCTCATTCCTAGAAGGAACCATTCTTAGAGAACAACTTGCCGCAATCCAATTCGATTGTCTCCTAGATATCGATGAACCCATAATCCCTAGATTCATACTAGAATTCTATGCGAGTGTAGGTCTTAGCGCAAATGATTATGGTTACATGAACATCCATTTCAAAGTAAACCAAGCTCAATTCAACATCCCTCTAAACCAATTTGGAGAAGTCTTAGATGTTCCAAATCAAGGAACTTGCTTTTATTCGGACAAATGGTCATTGTCCATTCTCGATTCAAACCTTGATCATACAACACCATACGACACACCTTTAAACCAAAAAGAGGACATCCGTGCTCATCTTTTTGTTCCTAGAACCTCCCACACTTGAACTAGTCAAGGAAAAGAGGTAGATCGAGATCCGTTTGGCATGGAGCTAAACGAGCTTATGCCTCAATTTAAAAAGTTAGAAGCGGTTCTTAGGGCTAACGTCGTAAGTACCATAGGGAATAGGGATCATGTCAATGCAAGCCTTTGTCACATGCTATATTGTGTGTCTACTCGCCAACAATTCAACTTAGCTTACTATATCGCCAAAAGAATGGCCGATATTCCAGTTTTAGGCACCACTGCCATGCCTTACGGGATGCTTATTACCCGTCTCTATCGAGCTTTTGTACCCATTCCTCCAAACGCTAGTGGTTTCGTACCCAACTACAATGAAATTAAACACACCTTTGTACCTCTCAGTGATCATAGGGTCACCATAGCAAGAGGAAAACGAGCTCATCCTCCCACCTCATCATCATCATCATTATCATCATCGGTTAGCGAGGATGATGGTTTGCCAAATTCTAGGATCCCTCCACCCGAATACATGAGTCAACTCCCTTCCATCGACAACCAATCCGAGGAGTTTCGACAAACAAGAGGGATGATGAAGAATATTGGACGTCGGATCATGAAGCTTAACAAGAAGCTCGACAAGAAGTGAGGGTTAGGGATGTTTGGTATAAAACAATCTCAAAACAATGATGTGTTGAATTCTTGTGTTCTTAGAATATTATGTTAGTATGATACATTTGTGTGAACTAACGTAACTTTGCAGGATGATAACACGTGATGTTATTGATTTTTCATGCATAAGCCACCGTTTGGCTTAACTCTCTTTTATGGTAAGTTTAATACCATCGGATTGATTTCTATGTTCACATGTGTTAGAACATGTGTTTTTGTGTTTAATCAATCACAACTAATTAATTACATAGGATTTAGGAAAATTTTTGGGATTTTAACGGGTTTCGGGTAGTTTCGTAAGCCCTCTATTAAGAAAATTCATTCGGCGGATATGGCGGACCCAAGTTATGGGTTCTGTCTGTTGAATATTTTGGCTCAGCCAAATTTCATTCTGCGGAACCAAATTTTGGGTTCCGCACTTGTTATCGTTTGGATCCGCCCCTTTAACAGTAACTTTTTCAAATTTCTCGACTAATCCCGCACCTTAGATTATTGATTCTTAGGATCATTATACTAATCATTAGGCACATTAGGAAGATTTAAGCACACTTAGAATCATAGGAAACTCTTTTCCCTCCAAAATTTGAAAATTCAAATTTTCTTCCAAGTTACCTTTCTGTAACAACCAAGGACCCCTCTAATTGGTTCCTTGGAATCCGTGAATCAATCACATTCTTAGAATTCCACTCACCTTCTGCATCCACTGCAAATCTTCATGTCAGCTCCATCTTTATGGATTGACTTTGATAAAATGACAAACTCATTGTATTGTTCCAAAACATTGGAAACCAACACTTTCCCATGAATGAACATTCAAACACATTCCTCCATAAACCTTAGAGACTATAAATTAGAAGCTTTAGAGCAATATCTTTGCATTCCTAAACAACCTTCTTCCTCACAATGCACAAATCCAACAACTCTTCAATTTCCAGACCACACAGAAGGACTGCAAGAATAAGTGTCCGACCATACTGGTTCATAAATCCCACTCCTAATATAATCTTCCCTACTATATCCACTACCACTACAACATCAATCATAACTCCAGTGGTTAACATACCATCACCTACTTCATCTCAACCAAGATCACCATCATCTACTCCATCTCAACCAAGATCACCATCACCTACCATAACACCAGTGGCTATCACACCACCACCCGCACCATCTAAAGTGAGAAAATCATCATCACCTCCTCATTCACATAAAATTCAACCCAATGATATATTTTCCACACTCCAAGCCATTGATGAATCAATGTGGCTCAACCAACCAAACATTCAAGGCAATAAGGAACTTGATCCTCTCTACGCCTCTTCAAACATGATGAATTCTCACTTACGTGACACTAAGGATTTAGAATCCATATGGCTTGCCTCCATCATGTCTTCACCAAACCCAACCAACCCTCCACAATAGATACTAGAATCCTCTCCTTTGTCTTCCTCTATAGGACTTCATAGGACTTTTTAGGAATTCTTTTTAATTTCTAGGATTGTTTTTATTATTGTAACACCTTGTTTTGTGACTTTTGTCATAAATAATTTTCTAAATGAAAGGATGTTACATTTATGCTTGTGGGTGATCACTACATATGCATTATTCTTTGGTTGATTTACTAACATTATATGGTTGGTTATAATATTGACATTGTTTGAACTTTGTGATTGGTTTGAACAATTGTTAGTTGACTTTTTTTAGTCAAACGGGTTAAACTACATTGCTTGGTTGAACCTTTACATTTGCATTATGCTACTTGGTTGGATTGATTTATATACAACTAACCTTTGTTTTGTAGCATTTCTCATCCTTGAAATATATACGTTGGTACCCTAGCAACGGGGAGTTGATCGAGGGGGAGCATCTCGTACACTAACTTTTGTTTTGTAGGATCATTCATCATGAACTTGGAACTCCAATTAGGGGGAGTATTATCCAAGGGGGAGCTTTAAGTTCTCAAAATCATTGAATCATTCTTGGTACTCCAAATTAGGGGGAGTTATCACCAAGAACCGTTCACCACATTCCGCTTTGCATTTCTTCTTTTTGTTTCGACAAAAAGGGGGAGATAGGATTAAGTTCATACATCACAGTACATGCTTTTATGCTTAGAATAGTTTTCACAACTTGCATAAAACTAACTTAATCTATATTTTTAAAAGACTTTCACTTTACTTACTCCATTGCTTAAAAATAAATGTTATGTTTTGTCATCAACAAAAAGGGAAAGATTGTTAATACAAATATCGTCCTAAAAACGTTATTTATATTTTACGATCTTTGCTTTATTTTGTTAATGACAATTATAAGGATTATCTTTAGAAAAGCATAAGTATATGTTAAAGTCTTTTACATTTTAGTAACAAGCTTTTTAAAACACATTTACATACCACATGATCACTAGGAATTACACATTGCACACATTTATAAATTTACATGTTTATTTTTATTTCTTAAAAATGGAAATACACATGACATCATGGCATACCTCATTAGGAAATCTTAGTTGACTTTACAATATATTTTGGAAAGATCTTGAAGCAAAGGAGTTGACTTTGTAAGATCTTGACAAGACTAGACCAGATATGGTAAGATTTGTGAAGTCCTTAGCTGGCATGTTCCCGCGGAACCAAACCAGTACAAGGGCGAAACCCATAATTTGGGTCCGCCGGATCCGCAGGTTGTCTGGTCAGTTTTGCCTTCAAATAGCAAGCTGATCATTCAAGCACTCTCATCACTTACATAGCATAAAGTACATATTCACTCATTTATACATTACTAACCCATTCATTTCATTCTTAGTGATCTTCCTTTTGTAGCAAAGAGATCAAGCATCAAGGATCAACAAAGTGTTGCTATCCTGTTAGTGTAGTCACTGTGAGATTTGTTAGTAGTTCACTCATCATTGTTATACTATTCATTCAGTAGTGATTGGTTAGTGTTTTAGTCCTCAAAACACATAGAGTATCGGGAGTGGTTGAACCTTTGTAAAGAACTCGACATCTAGCTTAGTGTCGGAAATTGTATAGGCGACGTCAGGTTGGTTCTACCTTGAACTGGAACCCGGTATTTAGTTTAGCACTGGAAAAAGGTGTAAGCGACGTGTGTAAAGGTTTTCTCAGCCAAGAAGGGAGCTTGTTTCTTAGTGAAGAAAAACTCTCGAGTTAGAGGCTCGAGGAGTGGAGTAGGGCAAGGAAGAGAGTCCTTGTAGCCGAACCACTATAAATCTTCGTGTTATGGTTTGATTGTTCTTTTCCTTACTTACATTACTTATATTGATCATTTGTGTGCATTAACTTGAAATCACGTTAAGTCTCAAAGCAAATTAAATTTAAAACAATAAAAACTATTCAACCCCCTTCTAGTTTTCCACAAAGAGCTCGATCTTTGTCAACTTCATATTGATGGTGCTTTTGTTGAGTATAATAATAGTTGAAGTAAGGTGGTTGAGACATGTTTGTAACAATGATATAGATCTTTAAAGAGAGTTCAGGTTGTAAGTTTAAGGTGTAATTAAGTGTAGGTTAATGTGGATACTCGCTAAGAAATCTTTAATTGTTCCTCGAAAATGGTACTCAGAAAGTTTGGGAAAATTTTGGCAATGTCGTTTCTTAGTCGGAAGAATGTAAATATTTAGAACCATTCCGTACTCGGAATAAATATACTCGGAAACAAACTGCTACTCGGAAACCTTTTCCTTACTCGGAGTCCAATAACTACTCGGACTGAGTGCTGTCTCCAAAATGTACCAGAAATAAGATAATCGGAATGTCCATACTCGGAACAATTTACTCGAAAACAGTCACAGATTCTTACTCGGAAACTCAAAGATTTCTTACTCGGTAAAAGAGGGTTTTAGTTACTCGAAAAAACGCAGATTTTTGAAAATTTTCAAATCACTTAAAACCACAAAACTACCCGTTTTAAATCCAACTAACCTATCAAAGTAACCTTAATACCACCTAAACAAGTCAAAAGTTGCAAACTTTTTGATTTTAAAAAACAAAACACACGGTTTTGATTATAATGGAATGTGGGGTACGAGTAGCTTAAAAAAAAAAAAAATTGAACTTTTAACTACTAAAACAACCTAAACTACCCTTGGCGATTGATACCACTTGTTGGATCTATTGTTTTGGTTGGTTTAGTGATTTGGGAGGTCGGGGAAGATTGAACCAAGAGTTAGTCATTGTAGTGAGTGAAAGTAGAGAGAGAAAGTAAAGTGTGTGTTTTATTGAATATTAAAATTAAAGGTTACACACTAATGCATCACCCCTTCATGGAAGTATGGAGAGGTATATATAGGCTAATATACGCACCACTTTATAATAATGACGCTTCTAGTACCTGCGTATATGCCTTACAAGATAACTAATGTAATCCCATAAATGTCGTTCCATTTACGTGTTAGGAGCGATCCCAACAACAAGTTAATTATATAACTGGGCATTTAGTCGGACATTCAAGCTAGTAATATATTTAGACCTAGCCTGTTTTCCTACTCCTAACGCGAATAATAACTAATTAAATAAGAGACGACAATCAATAATCAATAACTAGGCTTCATGTAATTCTAAGTAAACACTAGTAAGTTTAGCCAAGCATGTTAAATCGAAGAGAAGACAAACAAATAATCACACAACACATAGATATATTGTAATGATTAAGGATTGAATAACTTATCTTCAATAAGACATTGAGTAGTGGGGCTAAAAATCATTACAAAAGCTGTAAAATCCGGACCTCAAAGTATCTCTCCAATTCCACACACTCAGAATGAAAATCATACAAATATATATATATATATATATATATATATATATATATATATATATATATATATATATATATATATATATATATATATATATATATATATATATATATATATATACTAGTTGTCGAAGCCCGCCCAATGGGAGGGCATGCTTTGTAATTTTTTCTTTTGTAATTTTCACGCTCTTTATTATAATTGTTAATTACCGAGACACATAAAAAACGAATCTTGGATTATTTAGCGATTAGCAATTGCCTATGTTGTTTATATTTTGTTTTGTTGTGTTTTACATTGTCAGTATTAGTGTATTTTTAGTTCTTGAAGAAATTATTATTTTGAAGATGCTGCTTAATAAGTGTCTAATTACATGGAAGCGGGTTCTCCTGAACTAAAATCCGGTTATAAACCTGTATCTGAAGAATGTTTGGATATGAATATTGATGAAGTGGATGTTGATCGAACTAGTGGCAAATAAACTTGGCCGAGATTATATGGTTGTACACGAGATGTTAAACGAATGAATCAGAAAGATGGAATAGATGTGTACAACTTCCTTAACTTGGTTAAAGGAGTATATAAAGAGGAAGGTGATAATGAGTGTCTATGTGGTGATCTCGACTATTGTGAACATTCTTAATATTCAGATTGAAGAAAAAACTAAATCTTACCACTCTTAAACTCGGTGGGGGGCATGACTTGTAATTTACATAAATATGGTTATGCTATTGTTATTTATGTTCTATTTAGTATTAGTTGATGTAAATTTTAACTTAGTCATGTAAGGATATAAGTTGTCTTGTATAGTTATAACTTTATTTATTAATTTACGGATATCAGCTATATTGTATAGTTATAATCAACATATGTTGGTTTATGTTTGTATAGAAATGCCTTTGGAGTTCGTTTTGTTTTTGGACCGGGATACATTTCCCTTTTCCTAGGTATTATAATGATCTTACGTGTTGTTTATTTTTTTTTGAGTATATTATTTTGTAATGTTTTTTATTTGAAAATTTGATTGTTTGATTGTATGATATGATTGTTTGAGTGTTTGATTGTTTGATTGTTTGTACTGTTTTAAATTGAAACGCCATTTTAAATAATAATGGCTTAAGATAATTCTCGCTATTTTTAAATGTGATAGTAAACTGGTGGTTTTTTTTCAAAAGCTATGATGCACATAGTTCGTATGAGGTATTATGAATTTCAAAAGGTAACTTTAAATTTTTCTACAATATGTTTACATGGATTATACATGATACACATTTTCATTGCATGTTAAATATGTATAGAGTGTCGCATTAACAAAATAGGTAATCATTACATCTATTTTTTTAGGTTGATTTAATTTGTAACCATTTAATAAGGTAATGTATTTTTTGTATCTTTCAATCTTCCGGTAAGTAAACAAACAAACACACTTATCACCATCATCCGATTTTTTGCTGCGATCATAAAAGGTTTTTTTTTCTTTCTGTTATTAGTTTTTTTTTTAAACATTTATAAACCCAATATGAATATTGAGTTAGTTTAAGAGTATGTGTTGGTATATTATTTAGTTACATTTTAAGTTCTCAGTTAATATAGTATAATAATGTCATTAAAATAAGATGTTTCGTCAGATCAGGGATTGGTTGTAATTAGATTTCTTGTTTAATTGTAAGATTTTGATATTGCATGTTGGATATGTTGCTTACTTTAAGAAACCCCAAATGTTGTAGTCGGGCAGTTAAATGTTAAATTAGGTATTTTTTTTATACATGGTAAGTGACTTTTTATGCATTTAAGTCACTTTTTTATGTGTGTAACAATATGGTGTATTACGTGAATGGTTTTAGTATATTACAATTATGTTTCCTTTTCCATTCATATTCATTATAGATTGTGATAGGCATTATTTTACTACTGGTATTTTATTTGGCTTTTTTATATCACAAATTACATATAATGTTTGTTTAGTTGTATTTCATTTTGGCCTAATGAGGATTTTAAGTGCTTTTTAGGTGTGGTATATTAGGCTTGATTAGTTTGTTAGCTTTTAGAGTGCTTATTAAGTTGCTAAAAAGCTTTACAGTACTAAGTGTAAAGGAGTAGTGCTAACTTGAAAGTTAGTACTGCTGGAATCTCAGTGTTGATAAAAAGCTTTAGTAATACTAAGTTTAAAGGAGCAGTACTAAGTCGAAAGTTATGTTATTTTAGAAAAGGTTTTATTGTGTTTAAGTTTGTTAATAATATGATATCGTTTTTTTCTACAAATTATGTACTTAAAAAGCATTGCATGTGAGTAACATTAAATTTGTTAAATCTTACAGATGGCATTTTTAGTTAAGTTTGAAAATGGCGATGAAAGTGGTTTCAAAATTCCAATAAAATTGTTTGAACTAACTGATAGTAAAGATTGTGAATGGTTATATGCAAAGATCATGAATAAAGTGTATGAGTTTAAGATCCGTATCGTTGATGGTAATGTTGGACTGATATATGGAGAGGAATGAAAACAGTATGTAGAAGAGAGTGGGCTTAGGCAGGGTTGGTTTGTTTTATTTGACATTAGGAATGCTCAATATGTTCTTGTTAGCCATTTTGATGAGCATGGTAATAGTGGTAATGGATTTATCAAGATAGCGGATGGAATTAAAATGTCTAGTTGTGTTGCACATACGTCAAAGATGAGTTCTTTAAGACAGGTACATTGTAAAGTCCCTTTTTGTATGTTTAAGAGTTAACAAACTATGTATTTTCGATTTTTATTAATCTAATTAGATAATTTTATATTATTCGTCTGCAGCTGCTGCCAAAAAGTTTTTTTTAAGGATATGAATTTAAAAAACAGACGTTGTATTGTGTTGGAACTTGTGATGGGTGGATGAGGGTGTATTTGGATTTTGATGAGAACAAACCGACTGGTTTTCGTGGGTCTGAATGGGAGAAATATTGCGAAAAACATATGATTGACGGTACTCAAACTTTTGTTGTGTATTTTATCGTTGGGCATCATTTTATCGTGACCATCCATGACGCTTGGGGGTTTTGTCAGGACCTGAATTTCGACGTAAGTTATCATGTTTTTTATTATTATATATATATATATATATATATATATATATATATATATATATATATATATAATATATATATATATATATATTGTAATAATTTTTTTGTTCTGATGGTGTGTATGTACTTTTTTTATTCGCTGACATATAAATGTTTCTTAGATTCTGCGTTTTGGAAAAATGCTCGTCCTTGGTCATTGACTTCATTGGATAGTCATTTAAAATGTCTTCCATTTGAGTTGGTTTGTATAATTAAATAGTTTTTAACTTTTTATATGTTAAGTTTTTGTTATGTTTTTTGATAATCACTATATTCGCATGATACTCAACTGTAGGGAGTGACCGTGGAAAAAGTTATAAAGGTTGAAGAAGGTGATGGTTTTGTATCTGATAAGATTGTTGAAGCTGATAGCAATTTTGAATCTGTGAAGAGAAGAAAAGGACCTTCTCGTGGCAAGAAACGGTTTACGGTATTAAAATTTGTTTCAACTACGTTGTACTCAAATTATTCAATATATTTGTTTTGGTTTTTGATATAGTAAGTTTTTTTAGGAATGTAGGAGTTCAAGCCATAAAAATTCTGGTGTGTCAAATAAAACAATTGATGATGGCTGTAGTTTTGTTAAGGAGCTTGGCCATACTGTTATGAAGGGTTATATTGTAAGTGCATACCATATTGATATAGTAGTTCTTATATACTTTGTTTCGGTTTAAATTTTAAACGTGTGTTTAATACATATGAACAGACAATACCAGTTGGTTTTGTTAGAAAACACAAGTTATACAATTATTTTGGTTCTGATGATACAACCAAGGTCAGAATGTGTTACTTGCATTCATCCTTTGAGAAGGACCTTGTGTTAAGAAAATACAGTGGTAAATCAAAAGTCAAAGAGTTTGATGACCATGTTGTTATGCTTGGAGAATGGAAATACATTATGAATGAAGTTGGATTCGTTGAAAAGCAAGCAGTCAAGTTCACTCTTGATGTTGGAGTGTTGTCAAGCAAGGGTGATGTTGTGCTCACAATGGAATGAGTATTTGGTAGTTTAATGTGTATCTAAATATAGACAATGAAGTTTAGCTTGTTTAACGGTTATTTATAAGGATGTATTTTGGTTTTGGTAGCTTGTTTTAGTATATATCAAGTATGGTATGTAATTACAATGTATCTGTTCTGGTAGCTTTATGATTAGTTGAATGTGTATCTAAGTATAGAAAATGGTGTTTAGTTTGTTTAACACTTATTTATAAGGATGTATTTTGGATTGAAGGGTTAACGAAGGTATAAGTTGATTTATACTGCTACTGGTATGGTAATAGTGCTGTTCAGGAAAGTTAGTGCTGCCTATAGTAGTTAATATTGCTATTGATACGTTTGTACTGCTGATATGCATTGATGTTAATATGTTAGTACTGATCATTTATTCTTAGTACTGATAGGAAATTGTTTGTACTGATTTCATTGAGCGTTAATACTGCGAGTTTCTAACCTAAGAAAGTCCTTGTACTGTTCAAGAAGATCTTTTATGCTCATCTATGTTAAGAATAATCTTGCATATCTTCCGAGAAATCCAAAAAAACCAAGGGTAGCCGACGTAGTCTCTTCAATCTGTGTATGATCATACGATGTCGTATGATATGTTGGCCAGTTTAATGGTTAACATTAGTATATGAACTCATGTAATGTTTTGTTGTGTACCATGTGTATGAGACACAAGTGTAACTTTCATTTGTTGTCTTTGTTAACCTTCTCTGATTCTATTGTAATTGTAGATACGTTTAATCATTAAGAACCGAAACATCATATATGATAACCACTATTAAGTATAACAGAACAGATTAAAAGTTTTATCAAGTTAGAATGTTATTTGATTTTGAACATTGGTTTTTTGTAATGACATTAAAACGTTATCAAGAGGGATTATAAGTGTGCTATAAAAAAACATTAAATAAGGCCCACTCATGTTAACTTATCTTAACAATTAACATATTGGATTTGTTAGTAGCCCAATATTAATAACATTAAATCTCTTATAGCCCAACAATTAAAGATTTTTTAGTTTGAATGTTTATAGCGTGTTAGTAGTTTGTAAATGATTATCGGCTACATAAGGCAACTTGCACCCTATTAGGTATTTTCTATTGAAGTTCCAATTGACTTGTTTCGACCACTTTTTTTTTTTTTTTTTTTTTTTTTTTTTTTTTTTTTAATATTATATATATATATATATATATTATATTATATATATATATATATATATATATATATATATATATATATATATATATATATATATATATATATATATATATATATATATATTTACAGGATTGTTATTTAAAAAAAAAAGTTAAGCATTCATATAAATTTCCATTATAACTTGAGCGGCTAAATGTATAATTACAAATAACCGCCCAAGATATAATAGAACTTCATACTAAGCCCAACACATACATCTCATGCACATCACGTTTTATAAAGTGGCTTCAAGTTTACTATTTCATCTATGTGGGATATCATGTTGTTATTTACATAAAACTTATAAACTCAATAATGTTGTACAATGTTTTGTTTTAGGTTTCTCACTTTTATTGTGTATTTTGTAGAATACACAGGAAGCCTACATTTTTATGATCATTGCATATAAATAAGTAAGATCCTTATAAATTATAAAGTTGTAGAGCGTATGAGCGTCTATCACGTTGCATTAGATTATCAATAAAGCTTCTTTATACACAACATTTTTAGTTGATTTACCGTAGTTTCCATCTTCGTCACAACATAAGATTTTCATTCCTTTCTTGCTTTTAAATTTTGATACGGCTACGTATAGTTTTCCATATAATGGTATAAAAAAACATTAAATATGGCCCATCCATGTTAACTTATCTTAACAATTAACATATAATGGGCATGATTTCTGCAAATAAATCATACATGTTTATAGCGTGTTAGTAGTTTGTAAATGATTATCGGCTACATAAGGCACCTTGCACCCTATTAGGTATTTTCTATTAAAGTTCCACTTGTATTAGAGCTTTAAGGCAAATTTAAAGGTTTTTCCTTTACATATATATCAGTAACAAATGCATGAAGTACATGCAAATATATAGATGTAAAAATTGATGTTTTATTCAATCTACATATTGTTGTATATTACACATGTTATAAATTTTATTTGCATGTTAAATAAATAGTCTATTACATTAGCAAAATAGGAAATCATTACATATTTATTATTATTAAACAAATTTTATGCTGTATATAAATTACTAATTAATCTTTAGTTACTTTAATTTCTACTGAAAATTCAATCCGATAAGCAAAAAGGGTGCAGCCGATCAAATTCAAGACAGTGCTAAGGTGCTGAATCAATGATCAGTGTTATTCAATTAAAAACTTAATACGAACTTGGTTTAGCGGAATACTATTTTCTGATATATATTGTATGTTGTTTTTTTCCCAGTACTACATATGAAGTTAATTAAGATTGGGGTTTTCCATAGATTAAGTAGTTATTTTGATAATAACATGTGTTTAGTTATAAGTTTGTTATATTGCATGTTTGTTGGTTTGCTTAGATAATAAACCCCCAATTACTTATTAGGGAAAGCGAAGATTGTTATTAGTTATTATTATAATGATCTTGTATTAAAGTAAGATAAATGTGTTTGTATGCAACCATAATCTTCATGTGACACAACCCAATTTGAAACAGAGCTGACATTTTTTAATATTGAAATTGTGATTATTAGTGTTTTGGTTGTTTGTTATATGATGTATCTAAAATTTATTTGTCATAATATATCATTTACTAAATGTTTGTTTTCCTTCTGTTAATATGATATAGTTTGCCTAATAAAGCATCAGATGCAGTTTTTTAAAACAAATGTTCTTCTGTGTGGACCGGTTTATATTGTGTTTTAATATCTTGCTATTTGTTTATAGGAAAATGGCTATCGAATTTATTGCATGGGTGGATGAATTTTTGTTTCCGGATACTCAGGTAGCATAATGGTTAAGATTGCAATAATGTTAATGATTCTTTATTGTTTATTGTTAAATAATATACTAATATTGCAATATGTTTTTGGAAGGTGTTACCGGTTGTTTACAATTTAGAAGCATAAAACGGTAATAAGCATATATACATAATAAGTTCAGACGGGTATCGATACAAAGTAGAATTAAACACACCAAGATACGGCCTCTGGTATTTATCAGGGGAAAGATGGAGACAATTTTGCAACCGTCACCTGAATGATCATGTGCAAGTGTTGCATTTCATTGAAGAAGGTAATGACTGTTTCTACGTGACTGCGTACAATAACAACGGTAAAGAGGTTGCCGGTTATGAAGGTTTTAAGTCTTCCTTTTCAAGGTTCAAGACAGTTGTTTACCCAGACCCACGTTTACCTCGGGTATTTAGCGTTTAAATTGATTATTTTCAACTTCTTAAAGGATTCCATTTTAAAACATTACAATGTTAGGCTGTAAACAATATATTGTACTTTTCCATTTTGTTTTCCATCGTTCTGTATAAAACATATTTGATTTTCGCCGCTTTGGTGTTATTTCTTATGCAGTCAATTCCTGCTGAGCTTCTACCGGGATTAGATGTGCTCGATGAAATAAGTATCCAGGTTAACGGAGTTTCTTTTCCTTTTCATGTGTGACGTATAATGGGATCAGAGGAGGGCGGGAGTGATGTGTATCAGTTGCTGGGTGATGCATGGAATACGATGGTAGAAGGGGTTGGTCTCGAAGCTGGGACAATGTGTGTGTTGACCAAAAACAGGGGTAACAGACTCTGGCTTGATGCATTCAACGATAACGGAAGCATGATTACAGAGGTTCTCTTCAAAGGAGCAGCAACCTTGAGGAAGCAACAGCTACAGTTAGACAACCATGAAAAGTGTACGTATAAATTTTTATAAAAAAAAAAAAAAAAAAAAAATCGTAAACCAAATATGATTGACTGCCTTCTGCATCTATGGCTGAATATATAAAATATGGTTTTGTGATTTGTAGTGGATGATAGAATGACGCATATATGCTACTGGCCATTCCACACGGATCATTTTGGAGAAGGATACCGTAGTTTCTATAAGAGATACGCACATATCCAGTCCAAAAACAGATTGGTAATTGCGGCATATATTTTGTAAACAGTTTATATGAGTGTTTAAGATATAGTCGTATTATTAATTGTTGGTTAATCAAATTACAGGCAATTCCGTCTAAATTCCTTGCTGTTCACCCAATGCATACCTATAGTAAGACTCTGATTGTACACCAAGAGTATAGAGACGAAATGATAATCAGAATGGAATCACACAAAGAAAAGCCTGACAGGACTAATCATGTTAATATACATAGCCAGTGGAGGGTGTTAGCAGATATATGTGGATTTGAATACTCAAAAATGATAAGGTTCAAGTATGTAGGCAATGGTGAAGATTTGGATGGCCCGGAAGGTGAAAATCCTATTTTCCCGATATTCCATATCTGCTAAGCTTATCACCCTTTATGTTATCCTGTCTTATATGTTTATGTCGCATGATGGTATGTATGCTGGTTGATGTTAGACAATGTTAGGGTTATGGACATATAATTGTGTTTGAATGTGTAGGATTTGGTAACTATTTTATGGTTTGTTTGAAAATAGGTATTGTAAATCTTTAGGTTATGGTAAATATTATGGTAGTTTAAATGATTGGTCTATCGACCAAGTTTTGATTTCGACTACTCATGTTAAGCGTTTTTTCTGGTGTTGGTGGTGTTTTTATATTTTGAATAACAGTTCTATGGTGTGTCTGGATTAGTTTTATGGCTTTCAATTATTTGTTTTTAAACCTATTTTTTTTGTTTGATTTATAAGAACAGAGTATATGTGGTAAATAATTAGTTTGCTACTGTAATTGGCATATAGGAAAGTCCATTTAAATCAAATACGAAATAAAGCTTCTTTATATACAACGTTTGTTGTTGAGTTGGTGTATTTACCTTCTTCGTCAAAACAGATGATTTTCAATCCCTTTCGGTTCTTGACTCTAGATACCGCCAAATAAAGTTGACCGTGCCAGAAAACTGGCCGCTTTAGGAACAACCCTACTTGTGTCAATGTTTGGCCCTGACTTTTGTTAATAGTCATTGCGAAACACGAAGCAATTGGGAATTGCCGGCGGTTAAATTTAAATGGCATCTTGTTATCTGATGGGCTAAGAATCATACGTGGTATTGCGCAAATAGTATCAACACTTCCTCCGGATATAATCTTTGCTTCAATTATATTTATACCCATCCGTAGAACCTAAAGCCTCGTTCCATTGCATAACCCAGCTATTTTGTCAATGCTCCTCATGCACATAACTGGAGTGCCCACCTTTAATTTTAATATGTGATGAGGAATACCAGCAACCCAAATGTTGTTAAGGAAATCGCACGTGTATATTGACTCATTGAAATTCGTGTCTTGATCAGCAATACCAACTGTGTCAGTACTTTGGTATGTATGTTCTTCTCCGGAAAGGAGTTGTAGCATTCGATCGTTTACCATATCCACAAGCTCGTGTGTTGGTGCAAGGATTGCTTTTTCTTGGTAAAATGTTGGATTGTAAAGGTTGTCTTTTAAGTTTGGGTATGTTTCTTCTATTATTGATCCGATATGATCACCTGAGTCCGGAATCAACATATCCTCTGGGAATTCGACAGTTGCTTGCCCATCATTTTTACCTCCAATTGTTCTGTTTCCAATTGATAAAATCCAATCAGCGAAGTCTTGTATTTCTTTTCGTTCGGTACTATCTGAACCTGTTTTTAACCTCATGTTAGTGGTCAGTTGCAATACAGTGCAATGTTGCCATAAATATGAAGAGTTTAGAGCTGCGTGCACAACATTGTGCCTGGTACCGTTTGTGATAACTGGTAGGATTTTTCTAAAGTCTCTGCCAAACAAAACTACTTTCCCTCCAAAAACATATGAAGAAGGTTCAGATGGATCTGTTCTACATATATCCCTAAGCGTTCTATCCAATGCCTCATAGCAATGTCTATGAGTCATTGGAGCTTCATCCCATATTATTAGTTTACATATCCTTATCAAGTCAGCCAGTTCGCTGTCAGCTGAAATATAGCACATAGAATCCTCTACTATATTGATTGGGATAGCAAACCGATAATGGGCAGTCCTGCCACCTTCTAACAAAAGCGCTGCGATCCCACTTGATGCGACATTTAACACTATCTCTCCTCTTGACCTTAGTGCAACAGACAATGTCTTATAAAGATATGTCTTCCAGTCCCTCCATACCCATACACGAAGAACATACCTCCATTTTCAGAGTGAACATCGTCCATTATTGTCCCGTATATCCCTTTTTGTTCATCTGTCAATGAACAATACATTCTTTTGTGTTGATGGCGTAATTCATATTTATTGTATGCCAGCTCGGTCGACACCAGCCTGTTGTAATTTGCCATCGTGAACATTTCATTTGGCAATGTCATGTTTGGTATATTTCTTAAACTTTTGTTGTTACAAAGAAGCATGTGTTCTATATATGTCAGGCAAATGTTTTTCCTTTGAATGTCTGATAGTTCCAAATCTGTAAATAAAAAATAACCGTTAGCTTCCGTGTTGTTGCTTGTTTGCTTTGAATACTTATATTGTGCATTTGTTATTTTGGACAGTTTCTTTTTTTTTTTTTTTTTTTTTTTTTTTTTTTTTTTTTTTGTAAATTAAGTGTTTTAAATTTTTAATAAACTTTGTACTTAATATACATGATGTTTTAAAGTATGTAGATAGGTTGTAATTAATATATGGTTATGATTGAAAACATTTCTCACCTTGGTCGTTCCTCTTAACTCGCTCGATATGCGTGACATCAGCTGCCATTACTTCCCAAGTTTTTTCGTAAACAACATCTGGTCGAGACATGCTGTCTGTCATAATTAGCATGACATAAAATGTGCGCAAATATGTTCCTGTTCCCCAATGGCTGGCTTCCAACAATCCATCGATCTATTCCTTGTCGTCCACCAACAGCCCTCTTGCTTGGCAAGCGTCTTTATATGTAGGATACGTGACACCCTCAAAATTTTTGAAGTCAATCCAGTCCGTGGCACCTCTAACTTTGTTGAGTAATACTCGCAAATAGAACAATTCGCCCATAGATGGAGGGACATGTTGCACACGTCCAATACACGTCCCTTTTTGCCTTTTTAACCATTTTCTTTCTTCTTGTCTCCATACATAGTGTTCCGGAAACTCGTGATAGAGTAGTTTTTTAGCATCTTCGTCTGTCTTGTTTGTTTCCATCCATGCAACAAACTTTGTTTCATTCACCGATGGCCTGTCCAATGTGAAATCAATAGATTCCGTTGCATCAAATATAACTAACTGTTCTCCTTCTAAGTGAAATGGTAATCTATCAACAGGCGGAAACCTGTAATGTATATCGAATCCGTATATTCTCCAAGCTGCTTCACATGCAGAAAGGTATCTACAATCGTAAAAATCCTTGACTTCATCAGCATCTTCGTCTTCTAGAGCTGCAGTAACTCGATCTGGTCCCTTATTTATTTATTTATTTGAAAATATATTTTATAGAACCAATTTGGTTGCACCGTTCGACATTAATATGTGATTGGTACTGACGTAGCAATCCGGGGTTGTATGGAACCACGAATTCGTTGTGCAAATCCGTTTTACTTTTTGTTATAGTAAACCCGTCATTCCTTCGTTTATAAATGGCATAACCAGTTTCATCAATGAATGTCATTTCATTAAACTCTTTTGGGAACTTATTTGTGCAATTGTTCTTTACGGTGCAAGGACAGCTCGGTCGTTGAGGGCCACACGGACCATGCATCATGTGGTCTGTTATAATTTTGTATAGTTCCGGATCCTCATTCTTGTCCGGTATTTTAGCGGAAATGAAGCCGTCAATTTGTGATGGGGTCGTTATTTTATGTTCTTCATCAAAAAAAAGTAATATGTGAGCATGTGGAAGTCCTCTTTTTTGGAATTCGATTGTGTAAACAGCTGCATTAATAACATAATATCATATATAATATATAAAGAAATACTTGTTAAGAGATAATCATGTTAGGAAATAGAGTTGTCAAGTAAATACCCGCTTTGAGCTTTCCAAAATATTGTCGTTCTTTAAAGTCTCGCATAAGGGTGTCTAGTTTTTGTGTAAAAACTCGAGCAATTGCATCTGGTCTATCTTCTAATTTCAAGCCCCTCTCAGCCACAAAGCGTGAAATCTCTGGCCAATTCGGGTTGCACGTAAACATAATAAAGAGGTCTGGAAATCCATACACCTTGCAAATGGTCATGGCATCTAGATAGTTTTGCATCATATACCTTGGGCTCCCGGTAAATGATGAACGCAAGATTACTTTTTTCCCTTGTAGTTTCACATCAGAATTTTCGTCTTCAGCCAATTTTGCTAATTTTGAGTATGTTTCACTACTCATGTCTTTTTGTTGCTTTCGTATGCATGGCATCCTTTCAGATTCGACCATAGTGTATGCGTCCACAATGAATTGCTGAGTAAGCCTCCTAGCATTTAGACACATAGAAAAAACACCTGGCCTTTCTTGCAATCGGTATGTAAAACACTCTTTCATTGTTAATTACCCTCATTTTTTTGTTTGTTGGTGTGTGATCAGTAATACCAAAATGGTATATGTCTGTCCGATAACCATCTTCGGCATACGTGAACAACAGAGGATACTGTAGTGCGATATATGAAGGATGTAATTCGCTGATCCTTCTTTTACCTCCCTCCTGCATGTGCAGAATAATGTCCCTTTTATTTGTTGTGCTGTCAAAATTTCCCACAATCAGTGCTGCAACTTCAGAAGCAGTGGGTAGGTTATAATTCCTACCATCTCGTTCTCTTGTACCAATAAGACGTATTTTTTATTTCTTTTTGTCCCTTTCAGATACAAACCGTTCACCCGCTATTCAAAATTGAGCAACTAATGGGTTGATGGAATCAAGCATGTCGCGTAACTCAACTGTTAGTTGGTGGTCTATGCCCTAATTCTCTGCTGGTGTTGATGTGCCGCTGATGTAGTTACAAATATAGTAAGTTAAATACGAATTTGTAACATAATGTATTTAATAAAAATTGTAACATTTTTTAAAATATAATAAAAAAACAGAAGATTCTTAACATTACATTATAAGATTTGGCACCATACCTGAAACAATTCATCATGTTTTGGATTTTATTTTCAGCATCTTAAATATATAGTTGTGCAAACATTGGAGGTTCACCTTCGTTTGGCAATAACGAACCCATTAAGTGGTAATTTTCACCCTGTATTCTGTAACAATATACACCATATCCTTGATTAACTGACATGTTTTGTCTAGCACCCATTGATGTTAATGCAAACATTGAATTGTAGCGCCTGATATTTTCAATGAATGTATTGCTTTTTGGATGGTTTCCACTGATAAGTTCCATCAATATCTTTGGTGGATTGAGTATTTAATTTCCCAATTTCACCTTTCCTTTGCCACAACAGAGTGAATATGAATCTGAATTTGAATGTGTAAATCCTACCATACTTTCAGCTTGCCATAATAGTGCGTCACAAGAAGCGCATTTGTAAATTGGATCTCCATGGTCAATGTAATATGTACAGCGATATTGTATTAAAGCATACATAATTTATAAATACATGCCAATAAATTGTGCTGAACAATTGTTTTAATGAAGGATATAGTTTGTGTACCGTTAGATATTCCAACGAAGGTATCTTTTTCTGTAACATGCTCGTCTGCCAAGCGTGTAGCACTAAATTGTAATCCTTGCAATGTCTTTTGTCTAACTATTTTTGTTTTTTGCTTAAGCCTTTCAGGTTTGCGTTTAGAAGAATGTGCACCAGATTGGTTATGATTAATATTCGTAGGTGTTTCTGTTATTGATGGTATAAAACTCAATATGGAAAATATTATAAAGACAAATTAACTTACGCGTGTTTATGCTGCATTAAATTTCTTACGTGGTTGGGTTGCGTTCTTGAAAGGACGTCACCTTGGCCTAGGTACTTTATTCACTCGTTCATTGTTTGTTTCCGCATTCATCCATTGTGGAAGTATTGTTGTTGGAGGCCTCCCTATTTGGCGGAGTTGAAAGTCGTTTAATTCTGTGTAAAATATAAACAACTAAACTGTTAAGATTATAATCGCGCGAATGCCATAATATTGTAAATTCAGATATGCTATTTAGCACTACGAATTCATTTGTTAGTAACTGATATGATTTTAAACAGCTAAACTATTATCACATAATTGTGTCAATCCCAGTATGAGTGAAATAAAGATATGTAGATTAATTCAAATGCCTAACGTGTTTCGTTTTGTTGCACGCGAGGACTTCCCTTTCTGGATTTATCGCAGGTATTATATGTTTGTTAACAGGTGTTCCTCTGCACGGATCAGCTTCTTCTTCAGGTATTGCATGATAAATTGGTTGTGAAGGTACGAGGTTGCTGGTGTTGAGCATATTTTTGAACTGAGCGTTGAATGTGTTATCTTCTGATGTTATTTGATCTTCAAAACAAAACATAATGTATAAACAATTTGTTATTTAATAAGTATTGTTAGGAAACAAAAATGGATTATTTGTCTAACCTTGTTGTATTTGTTTTTTTTAGGTCTGCCCCTACGCCGGATAAGTAAGTCGTTTGCATTGTTTTCCATTGTTGAATCAATGATTTGCTTTGTGATATCACATGGAAAAAGATGAACTTTAAAAAGCAGTTATCAAAGTTTGGTACATATGAACTTTATATGTTTGGTAAATATCTATACAAAATCATATATAAATAATTCATACTTATAAACACTATTTTATAGGAATGTATAATTTCTTAAAATATATGCATAGTTTATTTTAAAAAAATATCTATTCGATATTTTCCATTTGTAATCATCTAATAATAAATAAAGCTTTTGGTTGAAATTCTAATTTAAAAAGCAATACATTTTTTTAGTGTGTTTTACACATTGTATCATTTCTTTATATATGTTTGGTATATATCTATATGAAATCATATATAAATAATTTATACTTATAAACATTATTTTATAGGAATGTATAATTTCTTAAAATATCTGTATATTTTTTTTTAAAATAGCTATTGGATATTTTCCATTTGTACTTATCTAATAATAAAAAAAGCTTTTGGCCGAAATTTTATTTTAAAAACCGATCAGGAGCAGTACTAACTTGAACGTTAGTACTGTTGGTTATGTTTGGCTTATTTCCGGCTTAGTTAAAAAGTTTTAGAAAAAAGTGCCTTCATAGAAATTTGTTTATGCTTGTTTTCAAGTTAGTACTGCTCTTTTAAACTTAGTACTGCTAAAGTTATTTTGGAAACTGAATAAGCGCTCTAAAAACAAACAAACTAATCAAGTCTAAATAAGAGAAATAGTTAAATTAATTATACTTGATAACGGATGGTGTGCATGGTATGTTTGTGTTACTTTTAGTTTAGTATAGTGTTCTATTATAAGTTGTGTAGTTATTTGCTATTATGTATACATGTTTCTACACAAATTATAATGCAACTTTATATGAATGCTTAATATTTTAAAAATTAAAAATACTATTTGTTTTTTATACTAATTAAATACGTAAATTTCTTTATTAATAAAACATAAATCCTATAAACATCTTAGAAATAAAATAGTTATAGTCACAACTCTTTAAAATAAAAATATTCAAGAAACATAAATTTTGGAGATTCATTGTATGCTTGATCAAATATCATCATCACTATTCTCATCCTCAGTCGTTTCAAAATCAGTAGAGCTGTCATTAAAAAAACTTGCTATATCATCATCAAAAGATACAGATCTAACACTATATGCAACTGAATCGACTTCCCATACTTCGTCATCGATGTAGCTGTTAGAAACATGTGTTCCCCGCACTTTTCCATCAATATCAACTATATCATCCCACATCTCATTGCCACTCATGTTATGCTTGTGTAAAAGCTCTCTATCATATTTCTCATCCATGGCTATATATTTGTCTTGACCATCATCATCATGATATTCCTCACCTATGGATGTAAAAAAAAAAAAAAAAAAAAAAAAAAAAAAAAAAAAAAAAAAAAAAAAAGAAGCAAATATATAAGTTCAAATTTAAATTTTATAAACACCACTCACAAACAAAATTGTATATGGAATTACTTTTTAACAAATAACCTGTTGAAGATTCTTCATTGATATCTTCATCAAAAATAGTATACTTATAGTCAAGTAAATCATAAAAAGGTTCATCCAGATCATTGATATTAACCCACACACCTTCTTCAGATACGCTATTGTTGTTCTCATGTTCGTCATCCGTATTTTCATCATAGAGCATATACTTTTGTCGGTTCGATGCTACATAGTCTTGTGTGGTTTTTGAATACGTAAACATACTTGGTTCTTCATCATCAGATATCTTTGAAAGATCTCGGTAAGAGAATGGACCCAAGTGTTGTGACGCGTAATCTGTAAGAACCCATAGGAAAACGGGGTTCTAGACACCAAAACATAGTTAGTAGTTATTAACAAATCATCTGTTATGGGGACTGTCTGATTTATCATATTGTCTATGCTAGCTTAATAATCTGGGATTAGCGGGACTGGTTGGTTTAGCCTATTATTTAAACTATGGGGGTTGTTTGGAATAGCTTAAATCTTACATTTACAATACTTATGAACATTGATTTTCGTACAATACATAGGTTTTATAAAAATATAATGTGCAATTGTAAATTATTACCATTGGGTTTTTTCCCCAAGATGATTAGCAGTCAGAGTTTTCACAACTGTTGATTGTGCCTTTTCATCATCAGATGAAGTTAGATCTACAACTTTGTTTGCTTGTGTCTTTTCATCGTCTGATGAAATCAGATCAACAACTATGTTGTTGACTAACTTGTCGTCTTTAGTCAGTCTACGGCGTTTACGTATAACTGGGAGAGGCTGCAATTATCACAAACGTAGTTAGTTTTTCTGATTGTTAAGTATTACATGATATGAATTACAATTATTTTTTATACCTCTTCATTGTCATATGTTTTTTGCGCCTTTTCATCATCTGAGGAACTAACATCAAAAATTTTGTTGCTGACTAACTTGTTGTCTTTAGTGAGTCTACATCGTTTACGTGTAACTGGAACAGCCTGCAAGCATTAGAAAGATATTTAGATTTTTTGATTGATGAGTTTCACATAATAAAATATTATCAAAATTTAATAAAAATACCTCATTATCAGATTTATATTCAGAATAATCAAACTCGCATATATTTTTACCGGTTTCAGATTTCTCCTTTGACAATCTCCGACTGTTGTGTGTCAAACAAACAACCTAAACAATGCATAAAAAATTAAAAACTAATAAATATTTATTTTTACTACAATGCAGAATAGTACGTAATTAAAATTTTATATAATACCTCATTATCAGTATCATGTAAATCAACATCATCATCAGATGTGTTGTATACATATGGATTGTTTTGTTTTTGCTTATTCCAAATTGGAGTAGTTCGATAACCATTGACACCAGCGGCATAAATCTGTATATCTCATGTTTATAATTAATTTTGTAAATCTAACACAAATAAATGCCAATAATAATAAACACATTTATGTTATAATACCTCATCATCTGATGGAACAACCTGCAAGTATTAGAAAGATACTTAGATTTTCTGATTGATGAGTTTGACATAATACGAATTTACCCTATTAGTGATACCTCTTCATCGTCAGATATAACAATGGATGGTTTATATTTTGTGAACCTATCATTATGGTTTGAGTGGTTAGAGTTGGTTTTAGCTGCTGCTTTTTTGTTTTCCTGCATATAATTAACATACAAAAGTGTTAGTATTTGATATTCTATACAGTTAGTTTAATTTAACACATAATCAATGTACTAATTTTGATTAAAACATGAATACCTTCGATGCCTTTGCTTTCACCATTGTTATTGTTTTTTGATAACAGTAATCGTATTTTAGGATTGAACAATATATATCGAATGCCGCTATTTATATAACATATATAGGTGGATATATTTTAGGATTCAATTTCTTATCCATTAAATTTTTAATATAGATATAGATTACATATATATTTTAGATTACATATATCTTTTGAACATAATTATAGAATTGATTTTGTACATATTTATAGTAAACTAGATATTTCAAGATTTTAATTTTTCTTTAATTTATCTATTCATAATTTAGGTTAAATTGTGATACATTTATTGCGTATATGAAATTGAATAACTTATGAATGTTGTCAAATAGCAAGTGCAGTGTTACTCTTAAAATTAACCATTCAATCTTGTTCCATTACATCAAATAACTTAACATGAGTTTGCCAAATGCAACTCATCATAAGAATAGCATTCTACATCCTCATTATCAGTGTCATGTTGTGTTTCATCAAACTCATAGTATTTGGACCTATGATTTTGTCTTCTGAATGCTGCAACCTCTCTCCAAAGTTTTTTTGCTTCATCTGTTTCTCTTTTCAATCTTTCTTGTCTTTCTTCATATTCTTTCCACATTCTTCTTTTAACCTTTGCTTTCTCTGAACCCCACCAATCATACCACCATACCAGTATTATATTTTTTCCAAATAGCTTCAGATATGCCAAAGAGTTGGTATTTTGAAGGAACAGGAGGTGGAGAAGTATCTCTTCCATGTTTGGATATATAGTTGATTAATACTGGTTGTTTGTTTTTAATACTACTATGATACGATTAGCGCTGCTACTTAAATCTTTAGTGCTGCTCGTTATAGAAGTTAGTACTGTTCGAAGTTAGTAGTTAGTGTTGCCAAGTAAAATGGGTAATGCTGCTTGTGGTTTAGTGCTGTTTGTGCCATTTGTGATTACTTGCACCAGACGTCTTTTGTGTGTTATCAGATATCGGATATTGTATTCATTACTGCTTATGTAAATTTGTAATAGAAAAATACTATGTTTAAAAAATAAAAACCTATTCAGCAATTAAACAAACATATAGTATAAACTGTTTAACAAAATTCAGAATCAAAAACATTGTTCAATGCAAATAAAGTGTTCAAAGAAAATATATTTCAAATAATAACAATCGCAATCAGTTTTGGTTTTTTTCATTCATCCTTCTCCAAATTTATTTTCACCAGCCTATTTGATGGGATGTTTTCTTCTGCTTCATTATCTCCTACATTAATCATTTCACATTGTCTCTTCTTATCTCTTCCAGATGGTTGACCAATTGTAGTAGCATTACCATTAGGTGACGTTGTTTGGGTTTCCAGCATTGGTGAAATGTTAGCTGCTTCATCCTATAAAAAAGTTTAAAAGTAATTACAATAATTTACTTTGTTGATTGGTATATGTTTTCAAGAGACTAATGATTAGTACCTTAGTGTTTCCAGGTGTGGGGCAAAAACTATCTTGTTCATAATGCTATAATATAAAACCAAAAGTAAGTTATATAACTTATGTGTCTAATTTAGATACTCCTAGAATGTATATAGAAAACCTGCATGTCATACCTCATTCTCAACAATGGATGGAATTTCCGTGTCATTTGACGCAACCTATGATGTTCAATCAATTTAAATAACAATTTTTAAGTTCTTTATTTTCAAACACGAATTGTGGTTAGACGCATATCAAAGTATAATAAATAATACCTTATTCTGTAAGTCATGTGCATCATCATGTAGATCATCTTCGGAATCCTGCAGCTGATCGCCAATAATATGGTGTTCATTGGTATGTGCTAAAACACATACCTTTTCTCGACCAAAACCGGACCTAAATGACCAAAAACCCGACCATAATGCCAAAAGATATAGTGTTTTTGTGTTTTGTCTATGCAGGGACGGATATCGCGAAAAATCCGACAAAAGGGCAAGAAAATCAAGAAAACGAGCACGAGATACGGAAAAGACTAAGACCGGAACCGAGAAAGTCATGCTTGGTCAAAAAGTTAAAAATCACCCTTAGATCACCTTTGAAGAAATAGCAATTTCAGTCCCTAGGTTTTCACAAATTACAACCATGGTCCTTGGTTTAATTCCCATTTACTCTAAACTAAAACAACCGGATCCAATAATTTAACAAAACCAGCCCATCCCTTCCTAACCCAATCCCACACCATCCTAGCCCATCACTTAAACCAGCCCAGCCCACAACTAATCCTGACCCGATCCATAGCAAAAAACCCGGTCAAACATTCACTCGGTCAAATAGAAAAAAAAATAAAATAAAACAAACACACTCACCTTTCTCTCTCAAACACGCCGAGTTTTTACCCCCTTTCCCCATTTTTACTATTCCCCAAACCCTAAGATGTACCGTACGTTTTTTACGGCAATTAAGGGCAAAAGGGACAATCATTGGCCCTTCTAGAAGACTCTGACAAAGGGAATGACACGTGGGAACAGTTGATTGGACCGAACACGCACCAAAGATGATCGTACGGCCAGAGATGAAGGCTTGGTGATGAAGGGTAATCTAAGGGTGGATATAGCTGTGGACGTACGAGGATCGCCAGCGTGGACATCCTCACCCCTCACTCTCTCCCTCGGCTATAAAAGGAGGCTCAGTCTCTTCATTTGAGTATGTAGTTATTTAGTAGTGAAACTCTGTCGAATTTATGTCTCAATTGTAATTTCTTTTCAATATTGTAATCCAGTTTTCAATCAATGAAAGTTTAGTTTACTGTTTTATAATTCAAGCTTCTTCAATTTTACTTTTAATCTTTATTTAGTTTAATTTTAGTTTGAATAGCTTGTTAATGTTTCATTACAATCTAGCAATCAATTTCAGTTAGTGTCTCTTAGTTATCAGCTTATTGTTATCCATTTAAAAAAATAAACAAAATAAAAATAATCTTCAAATTTTAAAATACAGGCTTCAATAAGCCTATTTCATTGCTCAAACAAGCTTATTCAAGCTGCTATAGCTTGTAGTAAGGTTGCTAATTCATATTGATTCTCAACATCAAAAAGTCAATAAAAGTCAACTGGTTCATGAATAATGGTGTTTGATGCTTGGAGAGGTGGTCTAGGGGAGGAAATGGAAGC
Organism: Artemisia tridentata subsp. tridentata; assembly: GCA_021014915.2. Lineage (NCBI taxonomy): Eukaryota > Viridiplantae > Streptophyta > Magnoliopsida > Asterales > Asteraceae > Artemisia > Artemisia tridentata. Next base: position 407,827,375 of record CP139507.1, read on the forward strand.
TCCTAGCCTGTCTAAAGACAGGCAAGCATAGTGAATCCCCTCTGTTCAAGCTGAGGGGAAGTTTACTTGTGAGTTCTAATTTTCACTTTAATTCAATTCTGCATCATTAGTTTCAAGTAGTATAGATCATTGTTAGTTGGTTTGTTTTTGTTTGTTAAGTATTAGAATTGCTGAATCTTATTAGTCTGAATCATTTCATGTTAGTTTGCCAGTTGAATATTAGTAAAACTGTTTGAAACTGCTTCGAATTTGCTTGCTGAACATTTGTGAATATGAGTGGTTTGTGAACTTGTTATTGAGCTTGATTTAGGTTGCTTGATCATAAAATCAGTTTGTTTGATGGAGATTTAATCTGAATCTAACTATAACTGCATTACAGTTTCAATAGCAGTCACTTAAGGAGTGTGTGGATTAGTGAGTACAATAGAGTTGTCGGCTTGTGTAAGATAGAACAATAGTTATTAAAAGTTCATTTAGGTTATTAGTAGTCTGAATATTACTTTGCATTAGTAGTTCATAGCACAAGAGTCAAAATTAGATTTCAAATTAGTTTACTGCTGCAGTTAGGTAAATTAGTAGGCGTAATTTTGATCATAGGATCATATTAGTGTTAGTTAGTATAATCGAGGATCATCACAGCTTAATATTGCATAACAAGTTAGTTTAGATCAATCAAAATAGGATTTAGTCAAAGTTTTCAAAACAATCAAAAAGTGAAAAAAAATTAGTAATAGCAGAAATAGCGTAAATTTCTAGATCAGTTGTAGGATTAATTAGTGTTTGGAAATAAGTTTGGATTGGTGATTTTAGTAGCTTGCCAGCTTGTGAATCTAGACAAACAAGGAAATCTGATTTTGGAACTCATTTAAGCACTTAGATTTAAGCTCAAAGTTGCTTATCTGCTGGAAACTTCCCCTGCACCTCAGTCATAAGCTCAAGTTCACGAGCTTATTTTTAGCAATCTATCTAAGCTTTTTGGTTGATTCTTGGGGCAAATAGTAGACAAGCTAGCTGTCTATCAGTTTCAGCTTTTAGTTCACTTTTTCTAGCTTATTTGGTAACCTATTTGAGTCCCATTTTGAGCCTATTTGACTGTTTTCAAAAGAGTTTGCAATACTTGACTGACTTGTGTTCGAGCTGATTTCCAGCTTATTCTAGCTTATTTAAACTCATTCTTTTCATAAAATTAGTAGTTGTTAGTTGTTATTTGATTTGCAAAAGAAGAAAAATAAAAAAAATAAAAATAGTTTAGATAATTTTCAGTAGCCTAGGATCGAACCTGGGTTGTTTGTAGCTTAAAAACGTTTTTTTTTTTTTTTTTTTTTTTTTAATTATTATTAAGTTTTAGTTTTTATCAATTAGTCCCTTAGTTTCATTAAAGTCTAAATCAGTCCCTTTCTTTCTTTTAAAATCGATTTCATTTTCTATTTAAGTTTCAGAAAAGTACCATTTGGTCCCTGTCTTTTATTAAGTCTAAATTAGTTTCTGTTTTTACAACTTTAGTCCCTCGGCTTTTATTAAACTTTTATTTTCTTAGTTTACTTTTACAAATTAGTTTTTTTTAATTACATTTTAAGTCCCTTAAGTTTTTAGCCTTGCATCTTAGATTTATATTTTCACTATTAGTTTTATAAGTCTCGGGATTAGCCCGGGATTTGCGTTATTTGATTTCTTTTACATTTTATTATAGGTGTTTTTATTTGATAACGTATATTGTTTTTAATTTTCCGTATTTTAGTTTAATCAATACCAAAATAATCACTTTTACATCACTAATTCACTTCACATATTCACACACCGATTCGACTTATTCGCCGTCAAACCTTCGTTGGGAGAACGACCCGGGGAAATTGTATTCGTTACAATTTCTTTGGACTCAAAAATATATTACATCAATTAAATGGCGCCGCTGCCGGGGAAGGCTTGAAACGAGTGCGTCGATTTCGTCCGTTGTTTTTGTGATTTGAAGATCCTTCCTTGGAAGTTATTGTTTTTTTTAAAAAAATAAAAAATACAAAAATATAATAAATAAAACACTTTTCCTAAAGTGTTTTCATAAATACATCTTAATAAACATCCTCGGTCTTCCGTTGAAGGAGGGCGGTTGTAAACCATTCCAAATTACAATAAAATAAATCGTGAAATTGATCGTTATCGGATTACTTTATTACTACAACCTAATTACGGGGTTTAAGGAAGTCTTGACATTAAATTGCAGACTGAAGAGAGATCCATTCTTCTCTCCCGCCTCGCTGCGCGTAGTTTTAAAGGAAACGGTTACGGTTAACGTAACGGTTACCAAAAAGAAAATAAAGTCTTTTGTTTTTCAATATATTAAAAAAGCCAAAAATAATTCCCAACCAAAAATACAAAAAGATTTTTGATTTTCATTTTTGTTTCCTTTTTGGTGTATGAACACCCGCTCATCTTCTCAAAATCTTATTTCTCCATTATCAAATCCCGAAAGGGTAATCCGACACACACACCGTGCTCATTTCCCAAACGTTGAAGAAATGAATCACGCCGATCAAGCTCCTCCGGTGGAGCCTAATCAAGGAGCACAACCGGGCCCCGACCTCCGTCCGATGGAGGAACAACTTCAAACACCATTTAATGGTGTGTGAAGGGCCATTGTGATTCCCGACATACTTGCTAATCAATTTGAAATCAATCACGGGTTATTGAACCTAATCACTAGTATCTCTTACCACGGGTTCGAGAGTGAAGATCCTCATATTCACATTAGGAACTTCACCGATATAGTTGAGACCATTAAGCTTAACCAAGTATCATATGATGCGATAAAGATGAAGTTATTTCCTTTCTCCCTTAAGGGAGCGGCTCGAACTTGGCTTGAGAAGGAACCCCCGAACTCGATCTATACTTGGGGTGACCTAGCTTCAAAGTTCGTGAACCATTTCTATCCTCCTTCTAAGATTTCTAATCTCCGCGCTCAAATCTTACGTTTCCAACAAGCCTTTGATGAATCGTTCAGCGAGGCTTGGGATCGGTTTAAAGAGTTGTTGGAGAAATGTCCGAACCACGGTTTTTCAGAGCTACATCAAATCGATACCTTTTATAATGGTTTGAGTCTTGCCGATCAAGATTCACTCAATTCGGCGGCCGGTGGAAACTTATTGGCTCGTAATACTCGAGAGGCGTTCGGAATAATTGAAAACAAAGCCCGTGTGAGAAATTCAAGGAGCAAGCTTCAAACGTCTAGTGCTAGTAGTAAGAACAATGAAGAAGTTATGAATGCTCTCGCCGCACTTAATAAGAGATTCGATTCATTTGCTATTGAGAAAACACCCAATCAAGTCAATGTTGTTAACCATGGTTGTGAAATATGTGGTGGTCCTCATTCTTATTTCGAGTGTCCGGCCACCGGGGCTTATGGACACGAGAATGTGTATGCTACTAATTCGGGTGGTAATGGTTACCAACCCCAAGGAGACCGTAATCTCCTTAGCTACCGTTCAAACAATTCACTTGGACCACCACCAGGATTCAATAATCAAAGTCAAAATCAAGGTCAAAACCGTAATCAAGTTAACAATAATCAAAATCGTGCAAATAATGGTTTTCAAAACAATGGTTATAATCAACATCAAAACCGGGGTTTTCAAGGAAATCAAAATCAAGGGAATTTTTATGGGAATTTCAATACTAATCAAGGAAATATGAATCAAAATCAAGGAAATTTTCATAATCAAGGTTTCAATAACAACAACCGAGGGCAAAATTTTAATCAAAATCAAAATGTTGTTCCAAATCCGTCACCCTCGGATGAGATTCTTCGACAATTAATGCTTCAAAATCAAAATATGATGAAAACTCAAGAGTTGTTAACTAAGGAAATGAGTGAGATTAAGAAACGTTTAAATGATCGACCCTCGGGCTCGGGTACTACTTCTCTTCCAAGCAACACGATCGCAAACCCGAGGGGCGACGTTAAGGCGATCACAACACGTAGTGGTGTCTTTTATGATGGACCTACGGCTCCGACTACCTCTTCTTCTCTTCCTCCCAAGGTAGTCGCCCATGAAACCGAGGTGACAACGGATACGACACTTCCTACTAATAACGGAAGGACCGAAGACATCCAACCTCCGGTTGTCCAATCGTCAAAAGGAAAAGGGAAAGTTGATTTTGAACAAGAGGTTCCCGTTAAGATAAAACTTCCGTATCCGTCGCGACTTGATGAACAAAAGCACCATGATAAGAATACGCATCAGATGGAGAAATTCTACCAAATCTTTCAAGATATGAGCTTCGAAATTAGCTTCGCGGATGCTGCTCTCTTAATGCCGAAGTTTGCATCGATGGTGAAGAATTTGCTGAGCAACAAAGATAAATTGTTTGAGATGGCAAAAACAACCCCGTTGAATGAACAATGTTCCGCGGTTCTCCTAAAAAAGCTTCCGGAAAAGCTTGGAGATCCCGGAAAGTTCCTTATTCCGTGCAATTTTCCAGGGATGGTTCAATGTTTCGCCTTGGCCGATCTTGGCGCTAGCATTAACCTAATGCCTAAGTCCGTTTGGGAAAAATTATCTCTCCCCGCTCTCACTCCGACCCGTATGACTCTCGAGCTTGCGGATCTATCAATTAATCGTCCAATTGGCATAGCCGAAGATGTCTACGTTAATGTGGGAAAGTTCCATTTTCCGGCCGACTTTGTGATTGTCGAATTTGATGCCGATCCCCGAGTTCCTCTCATTCTCGGGAGAGGATTCTTAAGAACCGGGCGCGCGTTGATTGATGTTTATGATGAAGAGATTACCTTGCGAGTTGGTAATGAAGCCGTGACTTTCGATTTGGATCAAACCGCGAGATACTCCTCCAACGATAATTGCATGTCCGTGAACCGTATTGATATTATTGACGTTACTACGGAGGAGTATGCTCAAGAGATTCTCGGTTTTGCTAGTGGCAATCCCACTTTGGATTCTTCTTCTACCTCTATTGATGATTCTTCTTCGTCTACTATTTCTTCACCGATCATCTCCGACTCTTCCCCGTCCCTCACTCCGTTTGAGGGAGGTGATTTCTTTTTGGAAGAGGTCAATGAGTTTCTTGCTACCGACACATCTTCTTCACCGGAAGATGATGATTCTTATTATGATCCGGAGGGGGATATTCTTATGCTTGAACAACTTTTGAATGAAGACCCTACCCCTTTTTCCCCTCCGATGGACCTTAAAATGGCCGACGTTAAGGAAATTAAGCCGTCTATTGAAAATCCTCCGGAGCTTGAGCTCAAGGATTTACCTCCTCATCTTGAATATGCTTTCTTGGGAGATTCCGATACATTTCCCGTCATCATTTCAAAAGCTCTCAAAGATGAGGAGAAGACAAAACTCTTAGACGTGCTTAAAAAGCATAAAAGTGCCATTGCTTGGCAGATCTCTGATATAAAGGGTATTGACCCTAAATTCTGCACCCATAAGATCTTATTGGAAGATAATTTCAAACCCGCTGTTCAGCAACAGAGACGGGTTAACCCAAAAATCCATGATGTCATAAAAAAGGAAGTTATTAAACTCCTTGACGCAGGGATGATTTATCCGATCTCGGATAGCTCATGGGTTAGTCCCGTCTACTGTGTGCCTAAAAAGGGTGGAATGACCGTCGTAACAAACGATGATAATGAGTTAATCCCCACACGTCTCGTCACCGGATGGAGAGTGTGTATCGATTACCGAAAAATCAATGATGCTACCCGTAAAGACCATTTCCCTCTACCATTTATGGACCAAATGCTTGAGCGTTTGGCAGGAAATGAGTTCTATTGTTTTCTCGATGGCTTTTCCGGGTATTTTCAAATACCAATTGATCCCCAAGATCAGGAAAAGACCACCTTCACATGTCCTTATGGAACATTTGCCTACCGACGCATGCCTTTCGGCTTGTGCAATGCTCCGGGCACGTTTCAAAGGTGCATGATGGCCATATTCCATGATATGATCGAGACGACGATGGAGGTCTTTATGGATGACTTCTCGGTTTATGGAAATTCTTTCTCCTCGTGCCTCTCCCATTTAGAGAAAATGCTTGCACGTTGTGAAAGCACCAATCTCGTTCTAAATTGGGAGAAGTGCCATTTCATGGTTAAAGAGGGCATAGTCCTCGGCCATAAGATTTCCAAATCTGGGATTGAGGTCGATCGAGCTAAAGTCGATGTTATCGCTAAGCTACCTCATCCCACTACCGTTAAAGGAATCCGTAGTTTCCTTGGTCATGCCGATTTCTACAGACGATTTATTCAAGACTTCTCAAAAATCGCCCGACCTCTGACCCATCTTCTTGAAAAAGATGCTCCGTTCATTTTCTCTCCCGAATGCATCGAAGCATTCGAGGTTCTTAAAAAGAAACTGACTGAAGCTCCGATCTTGGTTGCCCCCGACTGGGACTTGCCCTTTGAGCTAATGTGTGATGCAAGCGATTATGCTATCGGTGCAGTCCTGGGGCAACGCAAGTCAAAATACTTCCAACCGATACACTATGCTAGCAAGACAATGACCGACGCTCAATCTCATTACACTACTACTGAGAAAGAGTTGTTGGCCGTTGTCTACGCTTTTGAGAAATTTAGACCGTATCTTGTCTTATCAAAAAGCATAGTGTATACGGACCATTCTGCTCTCAAGTATCTCTTAGCAAAACAAGATGCTAAACCGAGATTACTTCGGTGGATTCTTCTGCTCCAGGAATTTGACATTATCATTCGTGATAAAAAAGGAGCAGAGAATCTAGCCGCTGATCATTTGTCCAGATTAGAAAATCCCTATCAAAGTGATCTCGAGAAAAAGGAAATCATCGAAACATTTCCTCTCGAGACACTTGGGAAGATATCTTTAAAGAATGATCCGAGTACCCCATGGTTTGCTGATTACGCAAATTACCATGCGGGGAATTTTGTGGTGAAAGGGATGTCGTCCCAGCAGAAAAAGAAGTTTTTCAAAGATGTTAAACATTATTTCTGGGACGACCCCTACTTATTCCGGATATGTGCCGATCAAGTGATAAGACGGTGTGTGCATGGCCAAGAAGCCGTTGACATCCTCAACGCTTGCCATAATGGACCCACAGGGGGACATCATGGTGCCAGCTACACCGCTAAAAAAGTCTTTGATTCTGGATTCTATTGGCCGACAATCTACCGCGATGCCCACAACTTGGTAAAGTCTTGTGACTCTTGCCAACGTCAAGGAAAAATCTCGCAAAAAGACGAAATGCCTCAAAATGCAATTCAAGTCTGTGAGATTTTTGACGTGTGGGGCATCGATTTCATGGGGCCATTCCCGTCTTCACGAGGGAATAAGTATATCCTCGTGGCCGTCGACTACTTGTCAAAATGGGTTGAAGCTAAAGCGCTCCCCACTAATGACGCCCGAGTGGTTGTTAAATTCTTGAAAAATCTCTTCTCCCGATTCGGAACTCCTCGTGCTATAATCAGTGATCGCGGTACTCACTTCTGCAATGATCAATTTGCAAAAGTTATGCTCAAGTATGGTGTCACTCACTGACTTTCTACCGCGTATCATCCGCAAACAAGCGGACAAGTCGAGGTTTCGAATCGTGGATTGAAACGTATCCTTGAAAGAACCGTTGGTGAAAATCGAGCCTCGTGGGCCGACAAATTGGATGATGCTTTATGGGCTTTCCGAACCGCTTTCAAGACACCCATTGGGTGTACTCCTTACAAGCTGGTTTACCGAAAGGCCTGCCATCTGCCCATCGAGCTCTAGCATAAGGCATATTGGGCCTTGAAACATGCCAATTTTGACCTTAAGACCGCGGGTGATCACCGTAAGCTCCAAATTAATGAATTAAATGAGCTTCGGGATCAAGCCTACGAGAACTCTTTGATCTACAAAGAGAAAACAAAGAGGATTCATGACTCAAAGATTAAGAACCGCGTTTTCAATGTTGGTGATCGAGTCCTCCTCTTCAATTCTCGGCTAAAGATTTTCTCGGGCAAACTCAAAACCCGCTGGTCTGGGCCATTCACCATCACTCAAGTTTTTCCATATGGAACCGTCGAGTTAGCTCAAAATGACGGTCCAAACTTTAAGGTGAATGGTCATAGGTTGAAGCACTATTTTGGAGGGGACGTACCATCCATGGTTGTCCCGGATCTCCAAACTTTCCCCATGGACAACTAAATTCGGGGTCGAGTCAAGCTCATGTGACTCGGTTAACAAAAACAAGCGCTTCGTGGGAGGCACCCCATGCTTATCCATCTATCTTCTTTCTATTTTCTTAATAAAGAGGAGGGGATCCTCTTCCATATCTTGTGTTTCGTGGTTTTTCTTATAATGTGTCCAGGAATGCCCAATGATGAAGACTCTCGTGCTCGTAGTTTCCTTAACGCTACTCGAGTTTCATCATCAGCTGCTCATCCGATATCCTAAATCTTATCGTTTTACATCTATCTTTTGGCATAATTAATAAACGGCCTTAGATTTATGTAGGAGAACCCTTACCTTTAAGACATTGAGGACAATGTCTCGTTCTAGTCTGGGGGGGGGGGGGGTAATCTGTCGATTTGATTTTTGCCTTGCAAATTTTGCCGTTTACTCATGCAACCCCGTTTTTCCTCCCAAAATCGAAAAAAAAAAAAAAATGATGAGAAAAATTTAAAAATTCTTGCAAAAATATAATAAATTTTGACATTTTTGTTGATTTTCCGCTGGGTAGAGTAGGAATAAAATTCTGACTTGACCGGGCGTGTTGAGCCCTAGCTTGTTCCCTTAACCATTGATGATCATAAAAGCTTGTGCTAGTCTTGTACACAAGGAGCTGCTCTTTTGCAAGTTCCCGTACTTGACTTTATACATGCATGGCTTTAAAGCTTTCGCTAGTCTTTTACATAAGGAGCTAGAAAACGCGAATTCTTTTCAAGAATTTGCAAGTTTCTGTAACTGACTTTATATATGCGTGGCTGATTATCGGCTAAGTATTCGCCAATTTCATTATTTGAGATTTTAAATGTGCGAAGAGCGAGAAATGATAGAATTTATTTAGAAGTTAGATGCCAAACGTGGAGTAGTTGGTTCTCTTTAGAGCTCGTCGTAGGTACTTGTGGCCTTTTACTCTCGTAAAATTGTTTCACCCCATATATTGTATAAATAATTAAAGATATTTAGGTTTAGAACGAAATTTAGTTCTCCATCTTCTCAAAAGAATTTTTGCTCTAAAGATTGGGTACACATCAAGGTCCCGTATTAAGTGAATAAGTTGTAAAGTGCTCTTAGATTTCGGATTGAGATCGGACCTTGGATCCTTACTTCTAAAGGCGGTAAGGTCTTGGATTTAAACCGTGAAGGTTCGTTTTCTAAGGGTTACTGTGTCATAAGTGTTGTATGTTTGATGTTTTGGAAACACCCGGTAATCCCGTGGTATTAAGTTATTGAGTGAAGAAAAGTTTGAGTTAAAAAATAAATAAATAAATAAATAAAAAATAAAAATGTATGTTGAGATGTATGGATTTTGTGCTTAATGTGTTAGACAAGTTGATGGCACGTGAGGTGCATGTGAATGACCCTAGATCAGGCACATGAGGTGCACGTGATGTTTCTCCACAACTGATGTCTACATGTTTGTATGAGTTCTTTAGTCTTTGATGTATGTAATAACCTTGATTCGGACCTCATTTTTAAGGCAAACTTTCTTGCAAGAAGATGGAAAACTACTTAGCGTTTTAAACTTGGTATCTTTATCGGAATAATAATTATAAAAACGAGAAGATTATGAAGAAATTCATTTCTCTCACAAAAATAAAATAAGTAGAAACAAAAATAAGAAAATGGGAGCGAGAGGTTCTTACACAAGTAACTTCCATGAGTAGTGTTGGCATCTAATTTCTAAGTAGGTTGTGATCTCGTTTATAAGCTTAGTTTGGGAGCATGTGAAAAATCAAGGACGATGAATTTTATCCTTATGGTCACTCCTCTATGAGTTGTGTTTCTACTCTATGACCCTAAAAATTATCGATAGATAATGATTGTCAACAAAAACCGTCACATGAATAATAAGAAAAATACAAAAATAGAATAAAAGGAAAAACGGGGAGTTTTTAGAACTTAAGATTTCTTGATCTCTTTTGAAAATTTTGCTACTTCTCAAAGTTAGTAAAAAGAGATTGGAAATTTTCGGTTTCAAAAACGTGTTTCTATGACATTGCATGAGGACATTGCAATGCTTAGTCTGGGGGAATTTGGTATGTGCTTAATCACATACCTTTTCTTGACCAAAACCGGACCAAAACGACCAAAAACCCGACCATAATGCCAAAAGATATAGTGTTTTTGTGTTTTGTCTATGCAGGGACGGATATCGCGAAAAATCCGACAAAAGGGCAAGAAAATCAAGAAAACGAGCACGAGATACGGAAAAGACTCAGACCGGAACCGAGAAAGTCATGCTTGGTCAAAAAGTTAAAAATCACCCTTAGATCACCTTTGAAGAAATGGCAATTTCAGTCCCTAGGTTTTCACAAATTACAACCATGTTCCTTGGTTTAATTCCCATTTACTCTAAACTAAGACAACCGGATCCAATAATTTAACAAAACCAGCCCATCCCTTCCTAACCCAATCCCACACCATCCTAGCCCATCACTTAAACCAGCCCAGCCCACAACTAATCCTGACCCGATCCATAGCAAAAAACCCGGTCAAACATTCACTCGGTCAAATAGAAAAAAAAATAAAATAAAACAAACACACTCACCTTTCTCTCTCAAACACGCCGAGTTTTTACCCCCTTTCCCCATTTTTACTATTCCCCAAACCCTAAGATGTACCGTACGTTTTTTTTATGGCAATTAAGGGCAAAAGGGACAATCATTGGCCCTTCTAGAAGACTCTGACAAAGGGAATGACACGTGGGAACAGTTGATTGGACCGAATACGCACCAAAGATGATCGTACGGCCAGAGATGAAGGCTTGGTGATGAAGGGTAATCTAAGGGTGGATATAGCTGTGGACATACGAGGATCGCCAGCGTGGACATCCTCACCCCTCACTCTCTCCCTCGGCTATAAAAGGAGGCTCAGTCTCTTCATTTGAGTATGTAGTTATTTAGTAGTGAAACTCTGTCGAATTTATGTCTCAATTGTAATTTCTTTTCAATATTGTAATCCAGTTTTCAATCAATGAAAGTTTAGTTTACTGTTTTATAATTCAAGCTTCTTCAATTTTACTTTTAATCTTTATTTAGTTTAATTTTAGTTTGAATAGCTTGTTAATGTTTCATTACAATCTAGCAATCAATTTCAGTTAGTGTCTCTTAGTTATCAGCTTATTGTTATCCATTTAAAAAAATAAACAAAATAAAAATAATCTTCAAATTTTAAAATACAGGCTTCAATAAGCCTATTTCATTGCTCAAACAAGCTTATTCAAGCTGCTATAGCTTGTAGTAAGGTTGCTAATTCATATTGATTCTCAACATCAAAAAGTCAATAAAAGTCAACTGGTTCATGAATAATGGTGTTTGATGCTTGGAGAGGTGGTCTAGGGGAGGAAATAGAAGCTCCTAGCCTGTCTAAAGACAGGCAAGCATAGTGAATCCCCTCTGTTCAAGTTGAGGGGAAGTTTACTTGTGAGTTCTAATTTTCACTTTAATTCAATTCTGCATCATTAGTTTCAAGTAGTATAGATCATTGTTAGTTGGTTTGTTTTTGTTTGTTAAGTATTAGAATTGCTGAATCTTATTAGTCTGAATCATTTCATGTTAGTTTGCCAGTTGAATATTAGTAAAACTGTTTGAAACTGCTTCGAATTTGCTTCCTGAACATTTGTGAATATGAGTGGTTTGTGAACTTGTTATTGAGCTTGATTTAGGTTGCTTGATCATAAAATCAGTTTGTTTGATGGAGATTTAATCTGAATCTAACTATAACTGCATTACAGTTTCAATAGCAGTCACTTAAGGAGTGTGTGGATTAGTGAGTTGATGAACTCAAATAAGTACATTTTATTACTATCATTTATCCTATTAATTTGACTTGTTTTACTATATTATGTATGAGGATTGATACTTAATCGTTTACTTTTGTAATTCTCAGGTAGAAATAAGCATTTGGTGAAACTTAGCGATTTTGGACTAATTATGGAGCAAAACATGCAAGAAGTTAAGAGTCTACTGAAATGAAGAAGATCAAGACTAATCTGCTCCAGATGCGCCGCATCTCACTCATTACATACGGCGCATCTCTATCAAGATATCACTAGATACGATCCAAGATACAAGAGGACATGCGCCGCATCTAATCATGGAGTTACGCCGCATCTTCTGGCGGTGTACGAATATTCCTGAATATTATAATCTTGGACCCCACGCGAAGTTAAGTCAATGCGCCGCATCTACTTACTAGATGCGCCGCATCTTCCCTCAGACAGAAACTATAAATACCCCAAGACCAGACGAATTTCGAAAAGCATTATATTAGTTTCGAAGACTGAAGCAGCAGAACCCTAGGACGAATTCAGTCAAGGAGGCAGCACAAGACACACCAAACGAAGATACAAGAGCTGTAAGAAGGTGCTGCATGTGTTTAATTCATTAAGTAGTTTTGTTTTATTGTGTTAGCAAACTTTAATTCATCAGGATTGGTGGCTTGTGTAATGTGACAACGAAAGATTGCACTCCCTTTAATACTTGCTTTCCCATCAATTAAAGTTTATATGTTGATGTCTTTGGTTACTACTTATTAGTGCATTGATAACCTCTGTGTTTATTAGTGGCTTGCGGGCATTTGACTGCGGAAAATAATGTGGCTCCCACGGTTATTACTAAATTGATCACTTAGGAATAACTTTTAGACATAAGTAATCATTAAGGGTTTACTCGCCGATAAGAATAGGACCAACGAGAAAGGGTTAACTACATACACTTCATATAAAGCTATCAATAAAACAAGTGACAATCTACTTAATCATAAGGACAGCCCTCTTATTGTCTCGAGTATTTATCTGTGTACGTGTGTGCTACTTGCTGATTCGTGCCTATTGGTTTATTTTATTATTTAATTGCAAACAAATCGTGCCAGTCTCTCAGGCTGAAACCCCCTTGCGTTAGGATATTAAAATACTGATTAGAATAACGAGATAATACGTTCCACTCTTAGTGATCGACACTCTACTTACCATTATATTCATACTGACCGGGTACACTGCTCGTTAAGTGTGTGTGTTATTGATAAGTCGGCTAAATATAAATTTAAAACTTGAGTAGGCATTAAAACTGCTAAACCGCAATGACACATCACGCGCATCAAGTTTTTGGCGCCGCTGCCAGGGAGTGAATTGTTATTATCTGTTAATTTGATTAGTATTTTAATTAGGTTTTTCTTTTTATTAGATTAATTGCATCATTGTATTATTTTGCATATTTGTTGTTTTGTGTGTTATTTGTTTGCCTTTATTTTTGTTTTTGTGTTTATTTTGTTTGTGTGTTTTTATTTGTTTTTATTTTTCGTATTTTTTCTGTTCTGCTATCGTTGTACTGTGCTAAATCAAACGATACGGCGCATCTGATCTCTCAGATACGGCGTATTGTGTTTAATTTTTTTTTTAAATACAACGCGTTTAATTAATTCGATACGGCGCATCTTTTCCCCAAGATACGGCGTATCTGTTTTTAATAAGAAATTTTTTTCTAAGCGATAAAGTAATACGACGCATCTGCTTTAGCAGATACGGCGTATCTGTTTTTGATAAAAAAATTTTTCTAAACGTTAACGCCATACGACGCATCTGCTTTAGCAGATACGGCGTATCTTTTATTTTAATTAAAAACAGTTTGCGAATTATTAAACAGATACGACGTATCGATCTCTATCGATACGGCGTATCCTCTGAATCAAAAATCTTGTATTTTGAAACATAACGAAAGTACGGCGCATTAACTTTTGTTAATACGACGAATATAATTTGATAAATATAATTGATTTTTGATATTTACCTTGATCGGTCAGCTACTCTCGTGTGCAAGTTGTTTATTTTCAGGATAAATGATGACTCGAGCATCACCAAGAAAGATTACATTCTGAACCAAACCAAGAGACGCTAGCTGGAGTGATCAAACATAAGACGACAAGAGTGGAGGAAAACTCAGTACTGGTAACATTGAACGTCTTAAATTCTTGAAATAGAATCCCAGGTAAACTCTACGATAATTCAACCTGCTCAAAGAAAAGTTCTCTACACTATAATCTCAGTTTTATTATCCATGTTATACATCTAATTCAAATCGTAATCTTAATTTTGTACGCTTAAAAACGATATTTGTTCCTAACCTCGGAATAAATCCCTCCACTTAACAATAAGATTACGACCATTAATAAAACGTTTATGCCTATTTCTCTTATTTTGAATTCATATCATATGGTATACCGTTTAACCCTAATTTGATGTATATGGAATTGTGTTGCGGTGGGCAAGGTACGTTCTTTATTTAAATTTCGTTCACTATAATAGCGATACGGCGGATCTAAATATCCAAAGCGCCGTATCCCTGACCAACTAGAACTTATTGACTAGTCAACAAGATTAAATAGATACGGCGCATCCAAATTTTCTAATACGGCGCATCGTGTCGCCCTATAAATACGACGGGAATGCGTCGGATCTAAAATCTTTACCGCATAAACACACACAGTTAAGAACTTACACACACTGATATTATACTCAAATTCCGATCATTTTTCTTAAACCCACCTTTAATCCGACCTAGAATCTTCCTCCTAATCATCAAATTAAGGTAATTATTCCATTTCAATTTAATCTTGATTAATACGAAAATTAGGGTTTATATGATTGAATCGATTCGTGCTTAAATGATATAGAGATATGATTAGGACTTGCTCTAGATGGTTTCCCCCGTATTTAATTTGCATAAATAATTGAACTTATAACCTAATTTGATTTAACCGAAAATTTAGGTTTTGGGTTCGATTTTGAATATTTAGCGGGAAGGCGAATTAGTAGTGGTGGAATGAGATATTAGAACTGATATAAGGAGAATATGATACTGTGATATTTAGTGTTAGTTTACGTCACGGATACGGATTCTTGAAAAACGTGCCTGACCCTTTATTTTATACTGATATGCTTTTAGATGCGGCGCATCTAGGTTGATTAATGCGGCGTAACGACCTATTTCAAAATTGATAAAATTCTAGATACGCCGTATTGATTAATCTAGATACGACGCATCTCCATACGCCGTATCTATTGTCTTGCATCGCATCTCTTATACTTTATACAGATACGCCGCACTGATCAAATCAGATGCGCCGTATCTACCTATTTTGCAGACTGTTTACTGACTGTGAATATCTATTTCAGATGGCATTACCAGAGGTCACACTAAGGCATCAGTGGCTACAATTTGAGAACATGGGACTAACTCCTGGGACTCTGGAGGATTACTTGCGTAGGCTTGACTCGATTTACTTCAAGAAAATATTCAGAGTCCAGGTTTTGAATTTTGATGATGTAGGATTGATTGGTGGTGGACATGCAGCTGAGAGTTTACAGCATCGGATGGAGATGGTAGTTGCTGGAGATGATGAGGAGGTGGTGTTCAGGTCTAGTGCTTGGGAGAGACTGTTTAGGATTGACGAACCTCTGATTAGGGAGCTCATGCTGGAGTTCTTTAGCACGATTCATTACAGGGAGACGGATTTGGAGATTGATACAGCTGACACTCTGGTGTTCAGGTTAGGAGGAGTGCATAGGCAGATGTCGATGAGGCAGTTTATTTTGGCCATGGGTTTGCATACAGCTGAGGAGCTTGAGTCAGATGGGTTTGATAGATATTGGGATGATAGTTTGCGAGCGGTCCCTGACAGAGGGTTGTTCAGTGATTACTGGGATAGGATTTCTTCGGGGGGTGATATCACTACTTCCACCCCCTCATATACTTTGATCAGGGAGCCGATGAGGAGGCTGTGCCACAGGCTGATTGCACTTACTATTGCTGGGAGGGGTCAGTCACCTGAGAAGGTGACCACTCTGGACCTCTTCCTCCTTAGGAGCATGGATGAGGGGTTGTCAGTGAACATCCCCCACTTTTTGGCACACTACCTCCACCGATCAGCTGCGGGGAGAGATCAGAGGAGCCAGATGACTGGCGGGCATTTTGTTTCTCGGCTGGCCCGCCATTTTGGAGTCATTGGAGCGGAGATTCCAGCGGGGCTGGAGGTTGTGGTGACCCATCTCCCGGTTATCGACAGGGACTATTTGGTTAGACTCGGGATCTGCCAGGTGGTTGCGGGAGGCCACTTTTGGGTAGCATTAGGGCCCGCCAGAGCAGCAGGACCAGAGGCGGAGCAGGGAGGCCCTCAGGGACCTCCGGCTGCTGCTCCAGCCCATCAGGAGGAGCCGCAGGCACCAGTACCCCCACCAGTCCCTGTACGCACCATGGGTCAGAGACTTGACGCAGTCGAGGGAGAGTTGAGAGCCCTGAGGAGGGACTCAGAGTGGTTGGTTATGAGTGTGAGCAGACTGATGGAGCCAGCACTTCCGGGACCCATCCAGACGACCTCACTCACCCATGATCTTACTCTCTTGATTTTACAGACATTGTTCCACATATTATTATTATTTTTTGGATTGTACTGATCACTATTCTCGTGTATATATTTAATGTTTCAGTTTATGTTTCTTGTTATATTTGATGAAGACTGGCATTAAGTTCAGCATGAGAGTACGAGAGGACGTGAGAGATCAAACCGTGGAACGAGTCATTTTACAGCAGACTGTTATCAGTCTGTTTGGTAACCACATGCGCCGCATCTGGTAAACAGATGCGACGCATCCTATCCTTTATTTCGTTTTATTTTTCAGTCAGGCCGCTGAGGATACGGCGCATCTCAATCCTGAGATGCGACGCATCTCCTGCAATGGTCATATCCTATTTTAATTTTTCTGCATTTTTATTTTCGACTTTAAAACTTTTTATCAGTTTATCTTAATGCGGCGCATCCCTGGTTAAGGATGCGGCACATCTTTATTCTGATCCGTATTAATTCCAGGCTCGATACGGCGTATCTTCTTCCATAAGATACGGCGCATCGACTGACCTGATGATTTTCAGTTTTAATTTTTAAGTTTTATTTTTCCTAACTACTAATGTATTATGCAAGTTTGAACCTTTCTTATCTTAGGTGTGTTTTAAAGTGTTGGTGGTATTATAGTTTCCTGGATTTCCTGTGGATACATCAAGTATGAAGCTTTAACGTTCTCATCCACAAGAAAGATGATTTTTGCTCTTATCAAATGGAGGATCATACCGAGCAAATCTCAGGGGAGTTTTTTCTGTTCTAATTCTTTTATTTTCCAGTTTTTAACCTTTTATACAAACAACGAGGACGTTGTTTAACTTAAGTGGGGGGATTGGAGAATTAGAACACTTAACAATTACTTGTCCTATACTTTTTCAAAAATTATGCTTAAAATGTGCTTAATATATCAAACTTAAAAAATTTTAGCATGTTTTTGTTTAAGATCTAAGTTGCATAGCTGCACACAAGACGTTATTTTCAAAAATTGTGATTTTTTCAAATTTCACAAATCTATGAGTGTGCCGGTGACTTGTAAACTTTAGAACTTGGCTTGTATACTATTCGAGACCACCATAATAAGTATTATTTATATAATTGGAATGACTTGTCTAAATTGGTAAAATTCTAGGATTACACCCAAATAGCCTATTATATGTTATGTGTTATTAACTAACTACACTGGTTAGTTAACCCCCGTATAAACCCTTTTGTTACTCTCATTTTTAGAGTAAGATACCCCTAGAAAAACACTCAGAGCCATTCCCTTCGTTTCTTACACCTATGCTTAAAATGTTTCGTTACACCCTTACACCTTAGCCTACCCTGTAGATTAGAATCCGTGGTTGGTTAATTGCTATAGGCAAAGTGTGTTTCCTTACATTACCTGTGTTCGCGTGCGTAATTCATTATCTATGGTTAGGTCGGGAAATTGCACAATGCAATTGGAGTGAAAGTAAATATTGTATATCTTTGAGTTTATTTTTCGTGTGTTTACTACTTTCACTATTACCGTTATTTCTGAAGTATGAAAAGTATGGAAAAATTATCCAGAATTATCATTATAGTGATGTGGTGAAATTTTACACATCTATGTCGATGTTTGAAAAAAAAAAAAAAAAAAAAAAAAAAAAAAAAAATCGAAAAAATAAGAAAAGAAAAAGAAAAAGAAGAGTTGGATGTTTGATTAAACCAACGATGTAAAGTTATGTAAGTGGTCGATATCACCACTATTTGTTATATATTATATCTATGGATTGAATGGGAATTGGCAGTTATGGGAACGCCAATTAATGTTTATTCTTTGATTAAGATCTTGTTGAGTATAATTCGTGTCTACCTAAAGCGTGTGTTTCAAGTGTTAAAGCGTGAGTTATTCGATGATATGAGTCTTATTCATGGGATGGTTGGGATAGTGATTAACCACACTTAGGATTTTAATTTATTTGTTTTGTTTATTTTTCATTTTACACCAATTTATATCCCAAATGTTATCCATGCCCTTTATTATTCTTTATCCAACAAAACCTTTGATTTATTGAGATTAGGGATTTGAGCAATCTTAAGTATCATAGTCGTGGATTCGGCTATGTATTTATGATTTTGTCGCCCTTTTTGATATATTATTATTGGTGAAGTTTGGACCTATCTTTAGCCTATTCGAGTTAAGGATTTGAGCAATTGCAAGTATCGTGTTCGTGGATTCGATCATGTATTTGTGATTTTTTCGCCTTTTCTGGAATTTGAGATCGATAGTGATTAAGAATAATTAACCCTTAAGCCTAAAAACCCTTTTTACCGCTTTAGACTTGTTATTCCTTAGCTTTAGTGGAGGAGATGTGTATACTTGCCAAGCTTATGATAGAATATTCGTCACGACTGGACAGTTAAACGATTAGATTTGCTTTTATCAGCTTATTTTATTTTACTTCTAATTCGTTAAGTGTTTAGTTGTGTGATTATGAAATAAACGAATACATGCTTAAATATAAAAATAAATCCTAACATCTTTTATGATACATTTTCATAAGAGAAATTCTAAGGTTTACTTGGGGACAAGTAAAGTTCAAGTGGGGGGATATTTGATGAACTCAAATAAGTACATTTTATTACTATCATTTATCCTATTAATTTGACTTGTTTTACTATATTATGTATGAGGATTGATACTTAATCGTTTACTTTTGTAATTCTCAGGTAAAAACAAGCATTTGGTGAAACTTAGCGATTTTGGACTAATTATGGAGCAAAACATGCAAGAAGTTAAGAGTCTACTGAAATGAAGAAGATCAAGACTAATCTGCTCCAGATGCGCCGCATCTCACTCATTACATACGGCGCATCTCTATCAAGATATCACCAGATACGATCCAAGATACAAGAGGACATGCGCCGCATCTAATCATGGAGTTACGCCGCATCTTCTGGCGGTGTACGAATATTCCTGAATATTATAATCTTGGACCCCACGCGAAGTTAAGTCAATGCGCCGCATCTACTTACTAGATGCGCCGCATCTTCCCTCAGACAGAAACTATAAATACCCCAAGACCAGACGAATTTCGAAAAGCATTATATTAGTTTCGAAGACCGAAGCAGCAGAACCCTAGGACGAATTCAGTCAAGGAGGCAGCACAAGACACACCAAACGAAGATACAAGAGCTGTAAGAAGGTGCTGCATGTGTTTAATTCATTAAGTAGTTTTGTTTTATTGTGTTAGCAAACTTTAATTCATCAGGATTGGTGGCTTGTGTAATGTGACAACGAAAGATTGCACTCCCTTTAATACTTGCTTTCCCATCAATTAAAGTTTATATGTTGATGTCTTTGGTTACTACTTATTAGTGCATTGATAACCTCTGTGTTTATTAGTGGCTTGCGGGCATTTGACTGCGGAAAATAATGTGGCTCCCACGGTTATTACTAAATTGATCACTTAGGAATAACTTTTAGACATAAGTAATCATTAAGGGTTTACTCGCCGATAAGAATAGGACCAACGAGAAAGGGTTAACTACATACACTTCATATAAAGCTATCAATAAAACAAGTGACAATCTACTTAATCATAAGGACAGCCCTCTTATTGTCTCGAGTATTTATCTGTGTACGTGTGTGCTACTTGCTGATTCGTGCCTATTGGTTTATTTTATTATTTAATTGCAAACAAATCGTGCCAGTCTCTCAGGCTGAAATCCCCTTGCGTTAGGATATTAAAATACTGATTAAAATAACGAGATAATATGTTCCACTCTTAGTGATCGACACTCTACTTACCATTATATTCATACTGACCGGGTACACTGCTCGTTAAGTGTGTGTGTTATTGATAAGTCGGCTAAATATAAATTTAAAACTTGAGTAGGCATTAAAACTGCTAAACCGCAACGACACATCACGCGCATCATGAGTACAATAGAGTTGTCGGCTTGTGTAAGATAGAACAATAGTTATTAAAAGTTCACTTAGGTTATTAGTAGTCTGAATATAACTTTGCATTAGTAGTTCATAGCACAAGAGTCAAAATTAGATTTCAAATTAGTTTACTGCTGCAGTTAGGTAAATTAGTAGGCGTAATTTTGATCATAGGAGCATATTAGTGTTAGTTAGTATAATCGAGGATCATCACAGCTTAATATTGCATAACAAGTTAGCTTAGATCAATCAAAATAGGATTTAGTCAAAGTTTTCAAAACAATCAAAAAGTGAAAAAAAATTAGTAATAGCAGAAATAGCGTAAACTTCTAGATCAGTTGTAGGATTAATTAGTGTTTGGAAATAAGTTTGGATTGGTGATTTTAGTAGCTTGCCAGCTTGTGAATCTAGAAAAACAAGGAAATCTGATTTTGGAACTCATTTAAGCACTTAGATTTAAGCTCAAAGTTGCATATCTGCTGGAAACTTCCCCTGCACCTCAGTCATAAGCTCAAGTTCACGAGCTTATTTTTAGCAATCTATCTAAGCTTTTTGGTTGATTCTTGGGGCAAATAGTAGACAAGCTAGCTGTCTATCAGTTTCAGCTTTTAGTTCGCTTTTTCTAGCTTATTTGGTAGCCTATTTGAGTTCCATTTTGAGCTTATTTGACTGTTTTCAAAAGAGTTTGCAATACTTGACTGACTTGTGTTCGAGCTGATTTCCAGCTTATTCTAGCTTATTTAAACTCATTCTTTTCATAAAATTAGTAGTTGTTAGTTGTTATTTGATTTGCAAAAGAAGAAAAATAAAAAAAAAAATAGTTTAGATAATTTTCAGTAGCCTAGGATCGAACCTGGGTTGTTTGTAGCTTAAAAACGTTTTTTTTTTTTTTTTTTTTTTTTTTTTTTTTTTTTTTTATTATTATTAAGTTTTAGTTTTTATCAATTAGTCCCTTAGTTTCATTAAAGTCTAAATCAGTCCCTTTCTTTCTTTTAAAATCGATTTCATTTTTTATTTAAGTTTCAGAAAAGTACCATTTGGTCCCTGTCTTTTATTAAGTCTAAATTAGTTTCTGTTTTTACAACTTTAGTCCCTCGGCTTTTATTAAACTTTTATTTTCTTAGTTTACTTTTATAAATTAGTTTTTTTTAATTACATTTTAAGTCCCTTAAGTTTTTAGCCTTGCATCTTAGATTTATATTTTCACTATTAGTTTTATAAGTCTCGGGATTAGCCCGGGATTTGCGTTATTTGATTTCTTTTACATTTTATTATAGGTGTTTTTATTTGATAACGTATATTGTTTTTAATTTTCCGTATTTTAGTTTAATCAATACCAAAATAATCACTTTTACGTCACTAATTCACTTCACATATTCACACACCGATTCGACTTATTCGCCGTCAAACCTTCGTTGGGAGAACGACCCGGGGGAATTGTATTCGTTACAATTTCTTTGGACTCAAAAATATAATACATCATTCATCTTCAGTACCATATAGATCTTCATCCATTTCTTCTTTACCAGCTTCGGAAACATCCAGGTCTTCTCCATGTTCTTGTTCATCAACTTCAGAATCATCCAGGTCTTCTACCATTTCTTCTTTATCTGCTTCGGAACCATCCATATCTTCTCCCAGTACTTCATCATCAGCGTCAGAATCATCAAGGTCTTCCCGCATTTCTTGTAGTTCATTTTCAGAATCATGCACGCCTTTCTCAACATCTTGATCTTCATCTTCGGATTCATGTAGGTCATCTGCCTCCTGTTCTAGCGCATCTTCGTAACCCTGTTTTTTAATTGTGTATTCCACGTATATTTTAAAAAAACTATATAAAATTATATGAATCGTATTATGAACTGCTTATATACTTTTGAATTTTCTGTTACTAAAAAGCTTTAACAGTACTAAGTTTAAAGAAGCAGTACTAACTTGAAATTTAGTACTGCTATTATGAGTTTAAAGGAGCAGTACTAACTTGAAAGTTAGTACTGCTGGAACCTAATTGTTATAGTATGTATGATTAGGTTTTCAGATGCAATTAAGAATTGCTTGTGTACAAATTTTCAGCAGCAACTGAGGAATTATATTATAGCATACTTGATTGTTCAATTCTTTAATAATGTAATGTATCAAACCTCTTCATCTAGGAAACCATTCTTGAAGTAGTTGATTGTATCAACATCTTCAGTGACCTTTTCAGCTCGATAAATATGACTGTTATTGTTATGGTTAAACTCAGTATATTTCACTTTGAATAGATATTGTTTTCCGATAATCTGATTAAGCTCATCTGGAAAGTATTCATCTGTATCCATGCCTTGTTCTTGCATGATCTCCCATGCTGACAAGTTTGTCATCTTATGCACATTGTTATCAAATAGAATAACCTGGGCAGAACCACTATCATCGAATATACGAACAATGATCTTGAACCTACAAATGTAAATAAATGTAAATTAGGATTGGGTAATATTTTTTTTGGTACAACAGATTGAATTATTTATGTTAATAGAGTTTTTTTTTTGTACCTAGATGCAACTGCATATGTTTCTCCATGTTTCTTGCAGTACCACAATTGATTCTTGTTTTTCGAAGTTGTCATTCCTTTAGATTGCAATTGGTGTGACTCTAGTGCTGCATGATCTGCATCCTGTATAAGCCCAACCACCATCATATTGTATACTATGCACTGTTGCATACACAACACAACATGTATCATGCAATTTAATATTAAATTTAGTTACGCAAATGTCTTAATTTATTGTACAAAATTATTTAATATACTGTATGAAAACATCGATAATGCTTTCTGACCGGATCAATGCTACGAATCATTCCAACCAATCTTTTTACACAACCGTGCATAAAATCGGTAGGGGTAACAACATGCATTGCCTGATTGTAGGCTTCAATTTTGAATCCACTTGCATCATATCCCTCTTGTTCTTCATAACTGTGTCATGTAAACATTAGATTTTGAAAAAAAAAAAAAAAAATTGGACCAAATTTATTTATTTGTTATCTGCACTTATATTAGTTATTACCTTTTCCGAAAAGCCAATAACTGGGGTATATCTTTGTTTATAAATATCCTTGAACCGAATAAAGCATTATGAATTGAGGGATTGTCTGCATTATGTGCAAGACCAAGTAAATTTCATTATACAATATCATTTAAGTATTGCGGTAAATGTACAACAAATTGAATTAAAGTGTTACAAAATTTACTATCCCAATATTTTACTTTCCCCATCATCAATAGAAAGTCTATATGACCAATTTTATCAAGTTTGTCCTAATATTCATTCCACAGCAACGCCCATTTGTCCCAAAAGGTAACATCAAGCCTCAAAGATCTGCATATTGTGTTCTCAACATATAATTACAGTTGTACATTTTATTATGTTAATTATAATTAAATTTAAGATAACGAACTCACTCGGAATCTTCTATGACAACTGTCCTCCGATTCTTTCGGCCGCCTACGCTATTGACGGATACAATATTTCCAATAGCTACGATTGTTCTGATAACATCTGCAGCGGAAAAATGGATAATTTCCCTAAAATAAATTATATTTTTACATTTACAATACATATGTTTATTAGATATACATACCAACACATTCATGCTCATGGTACTCATAGTCTCTGTCCAATATACGGCTGAATGGTTCATTAATGAAGCCAAGAAAGTTGTCATCTATGTGTTCAACTCTGGTAACATCCGTCCCTTAATAAAATGAAATTTTATACATGTGTGGTAACAGTGGAAAGCTTCCACTGTTTTCTGCTACTCCAAAGTTGGAGATTATATAACATTGACCCTCTTGCAACAGTGGTTCAAATTTAAACATCAATTCTTTTTTGATGTAAACTTGAATACGGTTAGACTGTTGCAACACTTGTTATTATTAGTGTCTTTATTAAATATGTACAACCATATATAATTAGTAAGTAAATTAAATATACCTCTTCATCTTGAAAGACATAATAAAGACTGTATGAATCGTGTTCTTCATTTAGTTTGTGAGAATGCCAAACAGAGATGCACCTTCCTTTTATTGCAATATTAACAATCATAGGACTGATATCTTTAATTGGTGTTATTGTGCGATCCTTTATGTTTAGTCCTGTCAAATTGTACACATAGTCTTCATATGAACTGAAGTAAAAACATATATATTTTGAATAATAAATTCTAACCAAACCTTGGGAATGACTCCCAAAATTGGACATATTGCTTCCAGTGCTTTTCCTTTGGCGGGAAGTTATTCCTACATATATTCAAATATAATATCAGTTGGCAATTTATCAAATCATATAAAATCAAAAATATCGGTTTCTTATTTCGTTATCAAAATACCTAAAGAAGCAGATCCACCAGTAGATGTATGCAACCCTGTGGATTTCTTTCTATATCCATTAACACCTGTAAAATGATCAATATATTGTTGTGATATAATGAAATTTAACAAAAACATACACGCAATAATTTATAACCAAATTACCTGTTGAGGAGCTACTTAAATTGGATGAATGATCTTTTGAAGTCTTTCCACCCCGTGTCATTAACCCTATATAATTTTTAAAATCTTTATTAGATAAAATTTTAAAATAAGTTACAGGCACTTAATAATAATGAAACTAATCAATGGTAGAGAAACAAAGTTGGAATTACCAATTTTTGCATTCTCCCGATCTGAATGCGTATCCAAAGACATTGTCTAGTACCCAAAATTTCCTTTTGGACGTGGATTAATGGCTCCTGTAAGTAAATCAGCACATTATTCTTACACTATTATATTTTCAATTTTATAACCATTGGAAACTAAATTAATTCATTACAATAATACCTGATGGTGGACTTCTCAAATCTTTTTGTTGATTTCTGATGTATTGTTAGGAATTATTAGAATTATATTTTATTTTCATTGTTGCTGTTAGTATAGTTTGGTTCCTCCTGGAGCATGGACTTCCTCATCTTCTTGGACTCATCATTCCCTCCAAATCTAGCTTTTACAGCAAGCCAGATTTCCCTAGCATCATCCAGGTGATGAAAATCACCCATGTGGTCTTCCGGAAGAGCCTGAAGCAAAAGAGTTCTTGCCTTGGTCTCCCTTTGTACAGCAATCTGATCCTCTGCTGTTACAGGTAGAAGTATGATGATGTTCCCATTCTGACCTCTCCCAATCTTCTTCTTGCTGTTACCATTAAGGATAACATTCCACAGGTTATGATCATTGTTTGAGATCCATTACTCCATCTTCATAGCCCAGACTTCATACTCATCCTTCTTGAGGTATGGGAATTTAGCATTACTGTTCGACACAGTGGTTGTGACAATTTGTTGTTGGACTTGAGAAGTTTCAGTTTTCTCATTGTTAATGACAGAATTGTCAGGATTGTTGGCTTCCATTGTGAAAGGGTTTAAGATATTGTTTAGAGAACTTTTTCTTCTTTGTTAGAGATCCTCACCAGGCTCTGATACCACTTGTTGGATTGTGCCTTCCTGATAGATCTTTATGCTTGGTAGACTGTCTATGTAATCACACGGACCATCTGACCTTGGGAATTCACTCTCTTCAGGATCTAAGTTGGAGGATTCTCATCATCAATCAAGAACTGGCATCTTCACTTACTCCTCATATGATGGTGACTTCAATCCCTCTATCACTAATCAAGCCTCAACCTTTGATGCCAATCCTACTGCTACCAAGAGGATAAACACTGTTCATCCTCAGTCTTTGATTCTTGGAGATCCCAATTCAACTGTTCAGACAAGAAGCAAGTTGAAGCAACCAGGTTTTGGAGAATCTGTATTTATGAGTTATATTCAAGATCAGCTAAGGAATAATCACATGGACTATCTACATTGCCTCTATGCTTGTTTTATGTCTCATCTTGAACCAAGCAGTGTAGCTCAAGCCCTTGAAGATCCTGATTGGGTTGAAGCTATGCAAGAGGAAATGCAACAGTTTTACAATCAGAAGGTCTGGAAGTTAGTACCTTTGCCTGAAGGAAAGTATGCTATTGGCACAAAATGGATTCTCAAGAACAAAAGGGATGCTAGGGGTATTGTGGTCAGAAATAAAGCTAGATTGGTAGCTCAAGGTCATAGGCAGGAAGAAGGTATTGACTATGATGAGGTGTTTGCTCCTGTAGCAAGAGTTGAAGCTATTAGATTGTTCTTAGCTTTTGCCTCATACATGGGATTCATTGTCTATCAGATGGATGTGAAGAGTGCATTTCTGTATGGTGCATTGAAGAGGAAGTTTATGTCACTCAGCCTAAAGGTTTTGTAGACCCTCAGAATCCTGATTTGGTTTATAAGGTGGTAAAGGCACTCTATGGTCTTCATCAAGCACCCAGGGCATGGTATGCTAGGTTATCTGCTTTTCTGCTGAAGCATGGTTACAGAAGATGAGCTATTGACAAGACACTCTTCATCAAGAAGAATTCAAAAGATATCATTCTTGTTCAGGTTTATGTGGATGACATCATTTTTGGTTCCACTAGGGAAACTTGATGTAGGGAGTTTGAGGCGCTTATGAAAGGAGAATTTGAAATGAGTGCTATGGGAGAACTTACCTTTTTCTTGGGTCTACAAGTTAAACAAAAGCCAGATGGAATTTTTATCAACCAGGAAAAGTATGTGCAAGACATACTTAAAAAGTTTGATTTGGAAAGTGTGAGGACTGCAACAACACCATATGAAGCTCCAAAGCCTAAGTCTAACAATGAACCTGATTCTGCTGTTAATGTTCACTTATACAGATCCATGATAGGTTCATTGATGTATTTGACTGCTTCTAGGCCAGATATCATGTTTGCAGTCAGTGCTTGTTCTAGACATCAAGTTACACCATTAACTTCACACTTGAATGCAGTCAAGAAGATCTTCAAATACCTTAAAGGACAACCTAAGTTGGGTCTTTGGTACTGATTCGATATATTTTTATAGTATTATTTTTCCAAAGGAAAAAGCAACGCATGCGTTTTCCCCCGGTCGTTTCCCAACGAAGGTCGAATATCGAGTTGTCGTTAACGTGTCGAATACGTGTGGTGAATGAGTGAAAAAGAGTGATTGATTTGTGATTTTATACTACGAACAATGAAATATGAAATAAAAACAACTAATTAAGCTAATTAAACAATTAAACTAAGCATACGAATTTAAAAACGAAAATTTGAATTTAAAAACGTTACGCGACGAATTATAAAACGTAAATAAAAAGATTTTCTAAAATTTAAAACCTAAAAATATGAAAATAATTTTCCTATATTAAATCTGATAAAAGAAAATTTTTGGAAAAAGAAAAATATTTTTTTTGACTTTTTAATTATTTTTTATGAATTAAAAACTAATTAAAACTATTTAAATGATTTAAAAATATTAAAACACTTTGGAAAAATCTGAAAATTTCTGAGTAATTTTAAAATTAAATTTCTAATTTAAGAAAAATAAATTCAGAAACTGATTAAACTCTAATAAGCAGAACAGTCCAAATAAGCACTTATGAATAAGCCAAAAATAAGCAAAAATAAGCTAGAAACAATAAAAAGCTCAGGTAAAGTTAAGTCAACTATATTAAGCTTAAAGATACTCAGAACACACAAATAAGCTAAAAGAAAAACCCTAAAAGCTGCTGAACAGCTTTTTCTTATCACAGTACCAACAGTCCTTTGTCCTTAGTTGCAGCTGGCAAATAAGCTGTTAAATAAGCTGTAAATGCCAATCCCAGATAATCAGCTTAATGCTTATATGAAACTCTACCTAAGAACCTAATATGCCCAATTTTAGACTTCAATTGCTAATTGAAATGAGGCTCAAAACAGATGGTTTGAAGCTTAAACTGTGCAGGCCCAGAAAGCAGTTTGGAGGGCTTATTTGCAGACTTTGATTAAGCAACCAAATAAGCTAGAAACCTTGATCCCAGGTATTACAACTAAAACTTGTTATATGAACTACCTCTAATCCACAAATGAAGGCCTAAACTTATTTCAATAAGCTACAAATTCTCCTAGAACAGCAGCTTAAAAACAAGTCTGCACACAAAGTTCTGTGGCAGCAAACTTATATTTTGGCGCAAAACACTGAGCAAAACATGACCAATGCTATCCAACTTTTGCACCCTGACATAAACACTCAAAAGCAATCTAGAAATGCCCAATAAGGATTCCAAATAAGCTAAGCTTAATGAGAGCTTAATAGGTCAGCTTATGCTTCAAAAATCCCACCACAAGACCAAATGGCAATAGTGAGCTATAAACCTTAAGCACCAACTAATTTAAGCCTATCACAACTTAACTCAGCTTAATCCAGCCTCAGAAATATGCAAATAAACAGTAGTTATGCTTATTCTACCTAAACTGATATTAAGCCAAACACCCCTACACAATTTGATGTTGCAATAATTCCCTATTCCTAGCTGATTTTAACCATAAACTATTTTATATTATAACTATCTAGATTACTAATGATCTAAAAAAAACAAAACCACAGGTCAATTAGCACAAATAAGCTGAAAATAAGAATAAGCTAGATAAGGTAATTAGTACTCACAAGTTGTCCAGCTGTTTATTATGAATGAACACAAGAACTTTAACTACCCAGGCTTATAATAAGCCAACTATAATAACCCCAAGCTCCTTTCTGAACAGCTTAATACCACAGCTTATCCCAGCTTATCAGCTTCTTTGACTTGTTGACTTTTTTTGATTTTTGTGAGACAACACAGATTTGAACAAAATGAAAGTTCACAATAAGCTATTTAAGCTTATATGAACTTATAAACCTTAGAAATCAGCTTATTGAAGCTGGTATTTCAATATTTTTTGTATATATTTTATTTTTTCCAATATTGTTGTAACTATTTTTGGATTTTCAAAGGAGATTTAAACAAAATGAGATTAAAACAGAAATAAGATGGAAATGATTAAAATCAACTTATAACAACTTTAATAAACTCAATTCAGATAAACAACTTAATAAAAAAAACAGATTCAAAGTAAATCTAAAACAAAGTTTTCATTAATAAAACTTTAAGGATTACAATAGAAATTGAAGATTACAAAACATGAAATAAATTTGGCAGAGTAACATTAACTAAAAACTAACTAACTAACATCATGAGGATCGAGGTCCTATTTATAGCCGAAAGGGGAACCTTCTGGGATGTCCACCTTGGCAATCCGCGTGAACCTTGAGCCTTCAATCACCCTTGGATCATCCTTGCTCTCTACTCCTTCATCTCTGGCCGTACGATTAAAATTGCTACGTGTCTTGGCCAATCGATGGCTGCCATGTGTCATTCTTTTTGTCAGGAGCTTCTAGATGAGCCAATCATTGTCCGTATTACCCTTAATTGTGGTAAAAGTTGTACGGTAAAACTAGGGTTCTTGTGGCTACAGTAAGTTTTCTGGGTTGGTGGTAATTTTGGGGGGCGGGAGTGTGTGAGTGGTAGATAAGTGTGTGTTATTTTTATTTTATTTGACCGAAGATGAATAAGGTTTGATCGGGTATTAGCTTTAGATCGGGTTAATGGGGAAATGGTGTGGGCTGGGTAGATAGTTTTGGTGGGCTTTGGGTTTAGTTGGGTAGGTTGGGATAATGTGTAAAGGTTGGTGTTTATTTTGGGTTGTAGTATAAGAGTGGATCCGGATTTAAATGATTTTAAGGATTTAAGGATTTAACTTTAAGGGACTAATTGTGTACTTTCTGGATTTTTGAGGGACCAATGCTGCCTTTATTTAAAAGATAATCCAAGGGCTGAATTTGACAACTTCTGATAGATGAAGGACCTCGGTTGACTTTTTGACCATAATTTCTTCCCGGCATCGGCTAAAAATAAAACTTCCATATCTCGTGCTCGTTTTTCCGGTACTTTCTTGATTTTTGTCCTTTTCATCGATATCCGCGCCTGCATATGTAAAAACACAAAAACACAATATATTTGGCATTTTGGTCGGGTTTTTGGTCTTTTTGTTCCGGTTTTGGTCGGTAAATGGTATGTGTTTAAGCACATACCAAAATTCCCCCAGACTAAGATATTGCAATGTCCTCATGCAATGTTATAAAAACATGTTTTCGAAACCAAAAATTTCTAATCTCTTTTTACTAACTTTGAAAAGTAGCAAAATTTTTAAAAGAGATCAAGAAATCTTAAGTTCTAAAAACTCCCCGATTTTCCTTTTTATTCTATTTTTGTATTTTTCTTATTATTTAGGTGACGGCTTTTGTCGACAATCATTATCTCCCGATAATTTTTAGGGTCTTCGAGTAGGAAACACGACACAAGAGGAAGTGACCATATGGATAAAATTCGTCGTCCCCGATTTTTCACAAGTCCCCAAACTAAGCTTAAAAACGAAATCATTGTTATTTATAAGTTAGATTGCCAACACTACTCAGAAAGCTAATTGTGGACATCTTGTTCCCAAATTCCTATTTTCCTCTATTTATTTTATTTTTGGTGAGAAATGAATTTCTTCGAATTCTCGTTTCGATAGTTTTTAAGCCGATAAAGATACCTAGTTTAAACGCTAAGTAGTTTACAAACCTTCCCTCAAAAACCGTTGCATACAAAAATGAGGTCCACATCAAGGTCTCTGATTTAACACGATTTTGAGGATATCCCTTTTATTTGCGACCGAAACAACTCATCTACGAGTCCAGAGACAGAAGCCTTTATTAGGATACCTCGGAGTCGAAATTTGGCATTTTTAACATTATTAAGCACATTAACGTATTTAGTCCTTGGCCCTTTATAACAATCACAACATCGGCTGCGAACCGGCAAGATGTGATAGTCTATTATGACCTTGGAATTTTTCCTCTGCCTTTATTAGAAGTCTACAACATCGGCTGCGAACCGGCAAGATGCAGAAAACTTTTTATGGCTTTGGATTATTATTATACATTATTCATTATATATTTTGCCAAATCCCGAGTCCTACGGCTTTTATAACAATCCCAACATCGGTTGCGAGCCGGCAAGATGGAATAGTCTATTACACCGTAACACTGGCAGTACCTTGATGTGTACCCAACTTTCATAAGCAAGGATTTTTCTAAGGAAGAGATAAAAACTAATTATCGCCAAAACTAAAATAGCTTTAATTATTCCTAGATTTCTATTTTTGAGTGAAACAAGCTGATGGGAACAAAAAGCCACAAGTAACTTCGATGAGCTTTAAAGAGATCCAACTACTCCACGTTTAGCAATCTAACTTATAAACAACTCTATCATTTCTCGTTCTTCGCAAATTTAAAATCTTAAATAATAAGATCCGCGAATGCTTAGCCTTATAATCAAGCCATGCATATATAAAGTCAAATACGGGAACTTGCAAACTCTTAAAAAGAATTCGCGTTTTCTAGCTCCTTGTGTAAAAGACTAGCACGAGCTTATAGATTATAAACGGTTAAGGAGACAAGCTAGGGCTCAACACGCCCGGTCAAGTCAGAATTTTATTCCTACTCTCACCAGCGGAAAGTCAACAAAAATGTCAAAATTTATTATATTTTTTGAAAAATTTTTAAATTTTCTCATTTTTTGGATTTTTTAAATTTTGGAGGAAAAACGGGGTTGCATGAGAAAACGGCAAAAATGCAGGGCAAAAATCAAATCGACAGATTACCCCCCCCAGACTAAAACGAGACATTGTCCTCAATGTCTTAAAGGTAAGGGTTCTCCTACATAAATCTAAGGCCGTTTATTAATTATGCCAAAAGATAAATGTAAAACGATAAGATTGAGGATATCGGATAAGCAACGAATGATGAAACTCGAGTAGCGTGAAGGAAACTACGAGCACGAGAGTCTTCATCATCGGGCATTCCTGGACATACCATAGAAAACACGAAACACAAGATATGGAAGAGGAAGCCCTCCTCACTTACTTTATTAGAAAAGAGATAAGAAGATAGAAGGATATGCATGGGGTGCCTCCCACGAAGCGCTTGTTTTTGGTAACCGAGTCACACGAGCTTGACTCGACCCCGAATTAATTTGTCCTTGGGGGAGCATGTGGAAAAGATAATCTCAATCGGACTTTCGTTCAAGATGTTTGGATAAACATTGAAGCATACGAAAGTTCCACTCCGGTGAGATACCCGCGGTATTTTTTAGAAAGAATAACTAGAAGTGGTAATACCAGGGTCAAAGGTAATATCCTCACTCCCGAAGGAGTGAAGGATGGGAGAAGGCACAACATATGTGATGAAGAGCATAAAGATGTTGAGGATGATCATAATAAGCTCTTCATCATTAGCAGAAATTATGTCAAAAGTCTCGGGTGGGAGGGTTGGGATAAAATCTTCATGAGAAGGTATGCCTCCCCCCAGACTAGAATCTTCCTCCATATCAAAATAGAATTGATCGTATTCCGGAGGAGATATGCAATGAGTGAGTTCACCAGAGAACTCCTCATGAAGAGAATCAATCATATGATGATTTGTGAGCTCAGGTCCCGTCACAGACTCATCACTTTCCTCCATCTGACTATCAAAGATTAGATTATCCGAAATCAAAGTAAACCCCGATTCGAATTCAAACAGAGGGTTGGTGATAGTTGTTTTGAAAGTTTCGGGAACAAGGTCATCAAATTTCTTTGGAAGATTGATTTCAACTTCCTTCGGAGGGAGAGAAAGAGATGGCTCTTGGTCTAATAATTTTTCAAAAAGAAATTCTCCCTCCGGATTAAGACAAGAATCATCAATTTCCGGTGAAATTGATTTATCTTTGAAGAACACCTCGAGCTCTTCCCGCAAGATCACACTTCCCTCAATCGGAGGAGAAGGATGGGAAGAGTCGGAATTAAGAATCTCGATGTGATAAACTTGTTCTGGAGGTGGGACAAGTGGTGTGCTCTTAGAGCTAGCAATTTCCACCGCTTCCGTTGTAGTCTCTGATTCATCTTCATCATCGTCGTCAAGAACACTCTTAGCAGTTGCGGCACAACACTCAAACCATTTGCTCGATCCAGGATTGATTTTCATAGCCTTGAGCTCAGCACGTTTTTCTGACATGCTCTTGACCGTGAATCTTGAAAGGTTTGGATCAACTCTTTTAGGAGCAATTACGGGATCGGACTTTTGATCAACCGTAGCGACATTGCATTTGTCAGTTTGAGGTTTCGAGTTTGGATTAATATTGAACGTAACTTTTTCCTTATCGACCCGCAAAGTAATTTCTTCACCATAAACATCGATCAGAGCCCGCCCGGTCCTCAAGAATGATCTTCTTAGAATGAGAGGAACCCGGGGGTCAGCGTCAAAATCAACTACCACAAAATCTGCTGGAAAATGGAACTGCCCCACCTTTACAAAGACATCCTCGGCTACACCCTTAGGAAGGGTGATGGACCGATCCGCAAGCTCGAGGGTCATGCAAGTGGGGGTGAGATCGGGTAGAGACAATTTCTTCCAGATGGATAACGGCATTAGGTTGATGCTCGCACCAAGATCGGCCAAGGCGTGACATTCAACCTTTCCCGGAAATTCACATGGTATGAGAAATTTTCCGGGATCTCCAAGCTTTTCCGGAAGCTTTTTTGAGAATAGCCGCTGAGCAGTTTTCGTTCACTGGAGTTTTTGTCATTTCAAATAATTTTTCTTTATTGCTCAACAAACTTTTGAGTGTGGAAGTGAATTTAGGCATCAAGAGCAAAGCATCCGCGAAGCTTATGTCGAAATGTAATTCTTGAAAAATTTGGAAAAATTTCTCCATTTGACTCGAAGCTTTCTCACGGAGCTTTTGATCACTCATTCTTGAAGGATATGGAAGTGTGGTCTTAACGGGAGCTTTTTCTTTTGGTTCAACATTTTTTGGTTCAGATGGATGGATGACCGAAGGTTGGACGTCTTCGGTTCCTCCGTTGTTAGTAGGAGGTTCCGTGTCCTTGGTCACCTCGGTCTCACGGACGACTACCTTGGGAGGTAGAGAAGAATCGGTAGTCGGAGCCGTGGGTCCATCATATGAAATACCGCTCCTAGTAGTGATCGCCTTAGCATCGCCCCTCGGGTTGGCGATCGTGTTACTTGGAAGAGTAGTAGTACCCGAACCCAAGGGTCGATCATTTAAACGTTTGTTCAATTCGGTTATTTGATTAATCATCATTCTATTCATTTCCTCTTGTTTCTTTTGTTGTTGTTGGTTTTGAAGAATGAATTGCTTTAATAACTCATCCGAGGGCGATGGGTTTGGCACAAATCCTTGATTTTGATTGTTTGGAAGATTTGGCCCTCGGTTGTTTTGAACAAAACCTTGATTATAATTCCCATGATTTTGGTTTTGAAAATTTCCTTGATTCGGGGCTTGGTTATAATTCCCTTGGTTTTGATAACCTTGATTGCCCCGATTTTGATTTTGATTATTTGGAACATTACGGTTTTGCACTTGCTGATTTTGATTTGGTGGGAAACCGGGTGGTCCGAGGAAGTTGTTAGAACGGTAGCTGAGCAAATTACGGTCACCTTGGGGTTGGTAACCGTTACCACCCTGATTAAAGGTTCCCGTTGCAGCGTAAACATTTTCTTGAGTGTAGCCACCGGAGGCTGGGCACTCGAAATATTGGTGAGGACCACCACATGTCTCACAACTATGATTAACAACATTGACTTGATTGTTGTTGTTTTGAGTTGAAATCTGATTTTGATGAATTCTCAAGATAGCCGTTGACAAATCATTCATTTGTTTAGAAAGAGCGGCTATCTCGGAAGTAGAGGAATCAGTGCTAGATCTTGTTGACTCATTCCTCTCGGCAGAGGAATCCCAAAAATTATGGTGGGCGGTCATGTTTTCAATAAGATCATAGCACTCTTCGGGTCGACGTTTCATAAACGTACCACCGGCAGCAGCATTAATCGTATCACGGTGTCGTAATGTCAAACCGTTATAGAAGGTATCTATAATAGTGACCAATAACATATTGTGGTTCGGACACCGATCAATCGATAACTTGTAGCGTTCCCATGCCTCAAACAATGATTCATCGGGAAGCTGACGGAAATTGCTAATCTCATTCCTTAATTTCGTCACCATTGACGGTGGGAAATATTTTGCCAAGAACTTCGTAACCATTTCATCGAAACTACGAATGGAGTTCTTGGGAAGACGATCAAACCATGCGGTGGCATGATGCGTCAATGAATAAGGAAAGAGATATAGCCGGAGGGCGTCATCGGAGACCCCATGTTGTTTCATACTTTGGGTGACGGTTATGAATTTGTCAAGATGCTTGTTCGCATCATCACCCGGCAAGCCATGGAATTGGCACGAATTTTGGACTTGTTGAATCATATGATGCTTAAGTCCA
Organism: Artemisia tridentata subsp. tridentata; assembly: GCA_021014915.2. Classification (NCBI taxonomy): domain Eukaryota; kingdom Viridiplantae; phylum Streptophyta; class Magnoliopsida; order Asterales; family Asteraceae; genus Artemisia; species Artemisia tridentata. The sequence goes on from CP139507.1 coordinate 407,863,191, forward strand.
AAATCGGCGGCTTGAATATTGACGGGGGCAATCGGGCCACCACGTCCGTGCATTGTGGGTTGGCACAGCTCCTCCATCGTTCGAAGATCGGGAGCTGGCATGTGATTATCACCACCCACCGGCGGGTGTTGATTATTTTGGTCGTCGGCCATTTCTTCAACGTTTGAGAAATGAACACGGTGATTGTGACGAATAATCCTCTCGGGATTCGATAGTGGTGAAAGAAGAGGGTGAGAAGTAGAAGATCGGGTGTGCATACACCAAAAACAAACACAAAATCAAAAAGGAAAATCAAATTTGAAAATAAAATATTTTTGGATTTTTATTTTTATAAGAAAAATTATATTTATTTTCTTTTTGGTGATCGTTAATCAACCGTACTTGTTTCTTTCAAAACTACGTGCAGCGTGGCGGGAGAGAAGAATGGATCTCTCTTCGGTCTGCAATTTAATGTCAAGACCTCCTTAAACCCCGTAATTAGGTTGTAGTAAAGAAATAATCCAAGAAACGTTTAATTTTCCGATCTCTTTTGTTGTTTATTCGGAATGGTTTACAACCGCCCTCCTTCAACGGAAGACCGAGGATGTTTATTAATGGTGAAAACACTTTAGGAAAAGGGTTTTTTAATTATTATATTTTTGTACTTTTTTTTATTTTTCAAAAACAATTAACTTCCGAGGAAGGGTCTTCAAAACACAATTCTTATGGCGAAACTCCAACTCTTTTCAAGCCTTTCCCGGCAGCGGCGCCATTTTTTGATTCGATATATTTTTATAGTATTATTTTTCCAAAGGAAAAAGCAACGCATGCGTTTTCCCCGGGTCGTTTCCCAACGAAGGTCGAATATCGAGTTGTCGTTAACGTGTCGAATACGTGTGGTGAATGAGTGAAAAAGAGTGATTGATTTGTGATTTTATACTACGAACAATGAAATATGAAATAAAAACAACTAATTAAGCTAATTAAACAATTAAACTAAGCATACGAATTTAAAAACGAAAATTTGAATTTAAAAACGTTACGCGACGAATTATAAAACGTAAATAAAAAGATTTTCTAAAATTTAAAACCTAAAAATATGAAAATAATTTTCCTATATTAAATCTGATAAAAGAAAATTTTTGGAAAAAGAAAAATATTTTTTTTTGACTTTTTAATTATTTTTTATGAATTAAAAACTAATTAAAACTATTTAAATGATTTAAAAATATTAAAACACTTTGGAAAAATCTGAAAATTTCTGAGTAATTTTAAAATTAAATTTCTAATTTAAGAAAAATAAATTCAGAAACTGATTAAACTCTAATAAGCAGAACAGTCCAAATAAGCACTTATGAATAAGCCAAAAATAAGCAAAAATAAGCTAGAAACAATAAAAAGCTCAGGTAAAGTTAAGTCAACTATATTAAGCTTAAAGATACTCAGAACACACAAATAAGCTAAAAGAAAAACCCTAAAAGCTGCTGAACAGCTTTTTCTTATCACAGTACCAACAGTCCTTTGTCCTTAGTTGCAGCTGGCAAATAAGCTGTTAAATAAGCTGTAAATGCCAATCCCAGATAATCAGCTTAATGCTTATATGAAACTCTACCTAAGAACCTAATATGCCCAATTTTAGACTTCAATTGCTAATTGAAATGAGGCTCAAAACAGATGGTTTGAAGCTTAAACTGTGCAGGCCCAGAAAGCAGTTTGGAGGGCTTATTTGCAGACTTTGATTAAGCAACCAAATAAGCTAGAAACCTTGATCCCAGGTATTACAACTAAAACTTGTTATATGAACTACCTCTAATCCACAAATGAAGGCCTAAACTTATTTCAATAAGCTACAAATTCTCCTAGAACAGCAGCTTAAAAACAAGTCTGCACACAAAGTTCTGTGGCAGCAGACTTATGTTTTGGCGCAAAACACTGAGCAAAACATGACCAATGCTATCCAACTTTTGCACCCTGACATAAACACTCAAAAGCAATCTAGAAATGCCCAATAAGGATTCCAAATAAGCTAAGCTTAATGAGAGCTTAATAGGTCAGCTTATGCTTCAAAAATCCCACCACAAGACCAAATGGCAATAGTGAGCTATAAACCTTAAGCACCAACTAATTTAAGCCTATCACAACTTAACTCAGCTTAATCCAGCCTCAGAAATATGCAAATAAACAGTAGTTATGCTTATTCTACCTAAACTGATATTAAGCCAAACACCCCTACACAATTTGATGTTGCAATAATTCCCTATTCCTAGCTGATTTTAACCATAAACTATTTTATATTATAACTATCTAGATTACTAATGATCTAAAAAAAACAAAAACCACAGGTAAATTAGCACAAATAAGCTGAAAATAAGAATAAGCTAGAAAAGTTAATTAGTACTCACAAGTTGTCCAGCTGTTTATTATGAATGAACACAAGAACTTTAACTACCCAGGCTTATAATAAGCCAACTATAATAACCCCAAGCTCCTTTCTGAACAGCTTAATACCACAGCTTATCCCAGCTTATCAGCTTCTTTGACTTGTTGACTTTTTTTGATTTTTGTGAGACAACACAGATTTGAACAAAATGAAAGTTCACAATAAGCTATTTAAGCTTATATGAACTTTTAAACCTTAGAAATCAGCTTATTGAAGCTGGTATTTCAATATTTTTTGTATATATTTTATTTTTTCCAATATTGTTGTAACTATTTTTGGATTTTCAAAGGAGATTTAAACAAAATGAGATTAAAACAGAAATAAGATGGAAATGATTAAAATCAACTTATAACAACTTTAATAAACTCAATTCAGATAAACAACTTAATAAAAAAAACAGATTCAAAGTAAATCTAAAACAAAGTTTTCATTAATAAAACTTTAAGGATTACAATAGAAATTGAAGATTACAAAACATGAAATAAATTTGGCAGAGTAACATTAACTAAAAACTAACTAACTAACATCATGAGGATCGAGGTCCTATTTATAGCCGAACGGGGAACCTTCTGGGATGTCCACCTTGGCAATCCGCGTGAACCTTGAGCCTTCAATCACCCTTGGATCATCCTTGCTCTCTACTCCTTCATCTCTGGCCGTACGATTAAAATTGCTACGTGTCTTGGCCAATCGATGGCTGCCATGTGTCATTCTTTTTGTCAGGAGCTTCTAGATGAGCCAATCATTGTCCGTATTACCCTTAATTGTGGTAAAATTTGTACGGTAAAACTAGGGTTCTTGTGGCTACAGTAAGTTTTCTGGGTTGGTGGTAATTTTGGGGGGCGGGAGTGTGTGAGTGGTAGATAAGTGTGTGTTATTTTTATTTTATTTGACCGAAGATGAATAAGGTTTGACCGGGTATTAGCTTTGGATCGGGTTAATGGGGAAATGGTGTGGGTTGGGTAGATAGTTTTGGTGGGCTTTGGGTTTAGTTGGGTAGGTTGGGATAATGTGTAAAGGTTGGTGTTTATTTTGGGTTGTAGTATAAGAGTGGATCCGGATTTAAATGATTTTAAGGATTTAACTTTAAGGGACTAATTGTGTACTTTCTGGATTTTTGAGGGACCAATGCTGCCTTTATTTAAAAGATAATCCAAGGGCTGAATTTGACAACTTCTGATAGATGAAGGACCTCGGTTGACTTTTTGACCATAATTTCTTCCCGGCATCGGCTAAAAATAAAACTTCCATATCTCGTGCTCGTTTTTCCGGTACTTTCTTGATTTTTGTCCTTTTCATCGATATCCGTGCCTGCATATGTAAAAACACAAAAACACAATATATTTGGCATTTTGGTCGGGTTTTTGGTCTTTTTGGTCCGGTTTTGGTCGGTAAATGGTATGTGTTTAAGCACATACCAGGTACCCAAGAGATTCTCCTTTTGTGTTGGAAGCTTACAGTGACAGTGATTATGCTGGTGCTAACTTTGATAGGAAATCTACTACTGGGGGATGTCAGTTTCTGGGAAGAAGGTTGATATCTTGGCAGTGCAAGAAGCAGACTATAGTGGCTACATCTTCTACTGAGGCAGAGTATGTTGCTGCTGCTAGTTGCTGTGGTCAGGTACTTTGGATTCAAAATCAGTTATTAGACTATGGGTTTAATTGCATGAACACCAAAATCTTTATTGACAATCAGAGTACCATTTGCATTGTTAAGAACCCAGTGTTTCATCAAAGAACCAAGCACATAGAAATTAGGCACCATTTTATCAGGGATGCTAATGAGAAGCATCTTATCCAAGTGCGTAAAATTCACACTGATGACAATGTGGCTGATTTGTTAACCAAAGCTTTTGATGGACCAAGATTTAACCATTTGGTGGTTCATATTGGTAGACTGTCTATGTAATCACAAACAGCCTAAGAGAATCTCTATGAATGAAACTTATGCTTAGGCGGAATCTAAACACAAGAGTTAAGAAGAAAATACACTATCAAACGTTGATCCTCTATGGATCTTTTATTAACTAATATTGTTTCAATGGAATCGCTACAAAACTCAATGCCGCATGTTTCTTTTATACTACAAGAAACCCTAATGCAGCAATACTTAGAAAACGTGTAAAGAGATATACACTATCTCTTCCTAAATTAACTCTAACAAACATACTAAAAATACGATAAGACCAGCAGTAACAAGCACTGCCAGCAGGAACAATCAATGCTACCAGCAGGAACCATGACCAGCAGTAACAAACAATGCCAGCAGGAACCAAACTATACTAACAGCAGCAATGAAAATAAAATATAATTCTAATAATTCCTAACATGTATGCCATCCTATTTGATTCAATCATTGAGGTTGATTTCCCTAATAATATTTACAAAACATTTTATCCTATCATTAAAGTGGTGTCATTTAAACATTAACATACCAAAATTTGAAATAATGTATAGTAAGTAAATCAATTACACAATATACAAACAGTGTACACAAATTATTTGGATTAATCTCAAACTATAATACATTGTGGTGTGCTACATGGTATGTCATCCCTAAACATGGTTGTCACTATTTTAGTTGTTCTATTATTGGAAAGTTCAGTACCTGAGTATTCAATAAACATATATGTATATAAACTATATAATTAATCATATTCTCATTCAATACTTTTAAACCATAATACCTTGACGATGTGTTTTTGATGTGCCACCCTCAATCATGCTTGCAACCACTGCAGTTGGTTTCTTTGTAGGGCCTTTAACTAATACAAATATTAAAGTATATATGTGTTTACTCATTGTCCTTAAACTTTTACACATATGGACCATTAACAAAAGAATTTTAAACCAAATACCTTGTTTCTGCTTTATTGGTGTATCACTTTCAAACATTCTCGCATCTGTTGTTGTACTTTTAGGCTTTGAAGATCTCACTAATGGAGAAAGTAAAACGTTATATCTGAGTAAAATTAAATAGAAAATCAAATCCATTATCATACTAAAGTAAAAACATAATACCTTTTGGTTGCGTAACTGGTGTGTCACTTCCAATCATGATCCCATCCATTGGGACTGCTTTATTTTTTATAGCATTCCCATCTACAAATTCAAACAAAACTCAGCCTTGTAAATTTAAAGTCTATGAGGGAAACATGGTTAACATAAGTAATTAACATATAAGCTGTGGAAACCGTAGAGGGGGGGGGTGAATACGTTTCCATTTAAAAACTTAAAACTTTTGTATCAAACACCCGATCAAGTGTGACGTAATATGAAAAGTGTTAACTATGGTCATTTAACACTTAGAGATGAATGTAGTAAACTACAACACAAGCACAATCAAGCCATGACGCATACTTAATCAACATAACATAAGCAACTAGTCACACAAGCATAAACTTCATGCAAATATAAGTATAAAGCGATAAAGAATGAAATGAAAGTAAAGAGATAAGTAAGAAGGCGCAAACCAGACACGGTGATTTATAGTGGTTCGGTCACGAAGCTCCTCTTCGCCCTACTCTACTCCCCGTGTACCCAACTCGAGAGTTACTTCACTAATCAACAAACTCGCTTCAGGCGGAGAAAACCATACACATCGCTTAACTTGTTTTCCGACACTAAGCTAGATGTCGAGTGATAATCTTAGGTAGCACAATCTACCACGATCTACCTGATCTACACCTTACACGTCACTTATCCTATTTCTGACACTAAGCTAGATGTCGAGTGCTAATCTTAGCTAGCACCAATCTACCACGATCTACCCGATCTACCCTTGATCCACATGATCAATCACACAAGCCCAATGGCTTCAAGAGATCTTCACTATCTCTTAAGATCACAATAATTTTGACTCACTCTCTGACAAAAGAAAAATAATCTTGATGTATGCTATGATACAATCAAGAGTGTAACCAATGTTACAAGACCTAACAACTACAACTCTTGTATCTTCTTGGATACTTTGAGTTCTTCTCTTGCAAATGAAGAGGAATGATAACACTTTGTATCTACTTGGATACTTTGTGTTCTTCTCTTGCTAATCAAGAGGGATGACAACACCTTGTATCTACTTGGATACTTTGTGTTCTTCTCTTGCTAATCAAGAGGGATGACAACACCTTGTATCTACTTGGATACTTTGTGTTCTTCTCTTGCTAATCAAGAGGAATGAAGAGGATCACTTGATTGGAGGATTGGATCACTCTTAAAGAAACTAAGACTCTCCAAATGATCAAAGAAAGTCATCTAAGTGAGGAGGGATTAGACCAGAGAAAAAGGACTGGAAAAATCAAGTTGGAAGTGTGAAATGGTCCACTATTTATAGGCAAGGGAAAATCTGACCATTACAGACCCACGACTCCACTAAATACCCGACGGCTCCACTAAATTTAGTGGAGCCGTCCCTATTTAAAGGAATCGTGGACGCTCCTTCGTTTGTCTTTAGTGGGGAAGGTTTATTTGGGGATGTTAGGAGCCGTTTTGGGGGGGAAATTTGACTGTTGGGATTTTCAAACATATTTTTCAAAATAAAACATTTCTTTTTAATTCAAAAATAATTTGTGAAATATATTTTTGAAAAAATGTTTTGTCACATTAAAAATGTGAAGTTTAGAAAAATAAAATCCTTTGATCATTTGTCAAGTAGTAGATTTGTTTGTCCATACCTTGAGTGATTTATGTCGGGATGGAAATCTACGACTTCGTTGAAGCATACTTGAGACGTCGGGAGGTGTTGATGTAAGTATGCATTGATGTTTTGTGTTTACAAGTAACTTGCACATTTTACGTTAATGTTTGTCATTATTAAAACCGAAGAAATTGTTTAGTTTAAATATCGTAATATTTGCACTAACAATCTCCCCCTTTTTGATGATGACAAATATGTAAACCGTAACACATAGTAAAATGTAAAAGTTACCTGTTTACACTCCCCTTCTCCCCCTTTTGTCGAATCAAAAAGGTAGTTGTCTTGAGCGCTCCCTACTCCCCCTTATTGAACTACATTCCTTTCTCCCCAGAAAGGCGAGTTTGCATCATCCTAGTGAAGCCTTCTATCACCACTTGTGAAGACGACTCCATGCTATTTATTCAAATACTCCCGAGCTCCCCCTAGCTCAATGCTCCCCTATGGTGACTTAATCCCCTTGTTTATTTACCTTTGTATCTAGCTGATCCATTGATCAAATTCTTACAAAGGCTTTTCCTTCATCAAGGGTTAGCTTCGTGCAACATAATATATAACAGTATAGGAGCAACATTATAGGGATAGAATACACATAGCAAGACATGCATGGGTTAAACTATGTTAACACATAAGTGTCACAACCCGACCGAAAACCTAAGGTGTAATTGTTCACTCAATCACACTAATCAAGAACAAGATTCGTTCATTGACTGACGCACTAAATGACTTATTCCAAGTTTTCATTGGGAAGGAAAGTTCTAACAAACCTTTTGAACAACATAATCATCTACCTAAGATGATTGATGTTAAGGATAGTTTGTTGATAAAACATACTCTAAAATGATTACTATTATGACAAGTCGTGCCATAAAGTAGACTCGATAGAGGTTATACCTAAATGATTCCATAAGGTGGGAGAGTGTTGGTTGTGGTGACAACAAGGACAACTTGGGTTATGTGGTTGTAGGGGATAAATAATGGGATGACCCATTAGTGGTTGTGGTGATGGTGATAGTGATAAGGATGATGTGTTAGTGCGAAGTTCAAAAGGTGATGTAGGTGACAAGGTTAGTGTGAGAGCTAAAGGTTGTGGTGATGGTGATGGTGATAAGGATGATGTGTTGGTGCCAAGTCCAGAGAGGTTTGATGGTGATAGGGTCAGTGTGATAGCTAAAGGTTGTGGTGGACTTGGTGGAGGTAAGGGTGTAGGAATCCTAAAAGTGGAGGATGATGATGATGTGGTTGGGGATGTTGGTTTTGCCCTTTGAGGAAAGGTGGGAAAGGATGGTTTAGGTTAATATATATCGTTTGCACAGACAATGAGATGCATGATATATTTCAAAAGGGAAAAAGAAAGGTGCATGTGATCCTAACAGGATTGTTGGTGGATATCTCTAACGAGGTTAAGGTAATGAAGTTCTAGGTTTCTAGGTTGGATGATCCTATTTGTGTGTTAGAGATAATTTGGTGCATGAAGGGTTTCGTGTGTTTGTGAGGATTAAAGGTTGTTGAGCTAACTGTCACTTATCCAAAGTGAGGAGTAGCTGTAAGGTTTGAGTGTAATGAGTTGAAGGTTATAAGGTTTGAGTGTGATGATCTATGGGTTGAAGGTACTTAGACTAACTATCACTGTCAAGAGTGAAGTGTAGCTAAAAGGTTTGAGTGTGATGATGAAAGATGTTAATGTGAGGTTTGAAGATGAGATGCAAGATAAGCTTGCAGTAGTGAGGCCTTATATAGGCAAGGGTTGTGGGATTCAAACTAAAGTTGGTGATGGTGTCCTATGGTGTAGTGAGGAAATCTTAGGGTGTGTGTGAGTTTGCAAAATTTTGCAGGTTTGAGGTTAGGGATGCAGGGATCAGGAGGGAACAGTGAAAATTCGTCAAACATAGGCACGGTACCACTAAATACCACACGTTTCCTAGGGAATAAGAACCACATTAATGTGTTCTTGAGAGTGTTTGGTGAAAGACTATATGAGTGTGTTTTCGCTCCCCCTTAATCTATGACCATCCGGACAAGATGTAAAAGATAAAGAGGAAAACAAACGTTGACGGAAGCGATGAGCTTAGTAACGTCATGACAAGTGGTGGATAGCATACGATAAACTTCACCTTTGAAGTCACGTAGCTCTTCTCAATCATTGTGAATATTCATAGAATATTATGATGAGGCATGTGATCACGTGGAGATATCCTAAGGGTTAAGAAGATAAAATCTTCAAGGTTGTGATGTTAGTGATAAGGTTCTAGTGGGGTTATCTATGTTGATGAAGAAGGGTTATCTCAACGTATCCCTAGCGGTTCTTCGTTTGAAGTGTGTGGAAGATGAGTGGGATGCGGAAGCATTGGTAGTGTTTAGTTACCATGCGGAAGTGAAAGGGAAGAAGGCTTAGGAATCAGAAGATAGATACAATCTATTCTGATAGGATACGGTTCTGGTTCAAGACTACATCGAGTGGGTTTCGATAGTGTTTTTTTTTTTTTGAAACAGTGAGAATAAACTGTCTCAGTAGACAACGGTCCGACGGTACCGTTAAATTTAGCGGTATTGTCCCCTATTTAAGAGTACCGTGACCCGCTGAGGTCAGTTTTGACCCAGAATTAGATTTCTGACAAAGAAATTTCACATATGTTGTGATTTTTCTGGACCTTAGATTAAAAGAATTTTACCGAATAAATTCCTTTATGAATGAATCCAGCGGGATTAGGTGAACTTTGATTGAGAGCGAGAAATGACATTTAATTGCATTTCGCAAATTAAATATACTTTAAATATTTCGGATGAAATATTTAAGTTGTCATTGGAATTTAAGAGGATTTCACGAATTAATCTCGCTGATTTAGTGAGACTCTTCGACACGAGGAAAGAATTTATACCTAATAAATTCTTTGAACGGTACTGGACGAGAAGAGATGACTTTTATATTTCCGAGGAAATACAAGGTAGTCATTAGAGCAATGTGAAAGATGACTTAATATTTCCAGTGAAATATTTAAATAGTCATAAGAGGGGTACAAGGGATGACTTTAATAATTTCCAGTGAAATATTTAAATAGTCATAAGATTTAAGGAAAATGTTCCATCATTCCTAGACCTAGACGAAGATGGTTAGGGGATTCTCGGTTGAGAGGTTTGGTTGATTTAAGGATTTTGATGTGCTTCGCACACGAGTGTTTCATGGGGTTTTGAAAGACGTAAAGCTAAGCCTATGGTGCTGATTTGCAGCAGGGTTTGGGATCTTAAGACGTGTATAATCACACGAGGATGAAAGGAACTACTAATCACTTAAATAGTAACTCGTGAGTCCTTTGTCACCCGAGGTTGATGTTAGGTTTTAGCTTTGGGATGAGCGTTTTAACATATGTTGTTAAAAGGCTTGAGTATGATGTTTCGGATATGACATTTAACAATTGCGATCGCAAGTTAAACTTGCTTGAATATTTCGGACGAAATATTTAAGTTGTCAATCCTACTCCGAGTTCTACTAGGTTTGTATCTAACCTTCCCATGACAAACGGGTGTATTACTTTGGGAAGAAGCGAAGTGATGACTGGGGAATAGGACAACTTCGCGACTACTCAACTTATAGGTTTTGACACTAGTGTATGATTCCCATGACTTCAAGGGTTCATAGTGATAGGCATACCTAATTCCTATTGTGTCAAAAGAGCAAGTGTGGGTGCAAACTTTACAAGCAAATCATGTAAAATGCATATAAGGAATAAAAGCACCATCATGCAAAAACATGATAATCATTTAGCATTTAAGATCATGAAGACATTTAATTGTGGTAAAATTTGTACGGTAAAACTAGGGTTCTTGTGGCTACAGTAAGTTTTCTGGGTTGGTGGTAATTTTGGGGGGCGGGAGTGTGTGAGTGGTAGATAAGTGTGTGTTATTTTTATTTTATTTGACCGAAGATGAATAAGGTTTGACCGGGTATTAGCTTTGGATCGGGTTAATGGGGAAATGGTGTGGGTTGGGTAGATAGTTTTGGTGGGCTTTGGGTTTAGTTGGGTAGGTTGGGATAATGTGTAAAGGTTGGTGTTTATTTTGGGTTGTAGTATAAGAGTGGATCCGGATTTAAATGATTTTAAGGATTTAACTTTAAGGGACTAATTGTGTACTTTCTGGATTTTTGAGGGACCAATGCTGCCTTTATTTAAAAGATAATCCAAGGGCTGAATTTGACAACTTCTGATAGATGAAGGACCTCGGTTGACTTTTTGACCATAATTTCTTCCCGGCATCGGCTAAAAATAAAACTTCCATATCTCGTGCTCGTTTTTCCGGTACTTTCTTGATTTTTGTCCTTTTCATCGATATCCGTGCCTGCATATGTAAAAACACAAAAACACAATATATTTGGCATTTTGGTCGGGTTTTTGGTCTTTTTGGTCCGGTTTTGGTCGGTAAATGGTATGTGTTTAAGCACATACCAGGTACCCAAGAGATTCTCCTTTTGTGTTGGAAGCTTACAGTGACAGTGATTATGCTGGTGCTAACTTTGATAGGAAATCTACTACTGGGGGATGTCAGTTTCTGGGAAGAAGGTTGATATCTTGGCAGTGCAAGAAGCAGACTATAGTGGCTACATCTTCTACTGAGGCAGAGTATGTTGCTGCTGCTAGTTGCTGTGGTCAGGTACTTTGGATTCAAAATCAGTTATTAGACTATGGGTTTAATTGCATGAACACCAAAATCTTTATTGACAATCAGAGTACCATTTGCATTGTTAAGAACCCAGTGTTTCATCAAAGAACCAAGCACATAGAAATTAGGCACCATTTTATCAGGGATGCTAATGAGAAGCATCTTATCCAAGTGCTTAAAATTCACACTGATGACAATGTGGCTGATTTGTTAACCAAGGCTTTTGATGGACCAAGATTTAACCATTTGGTGGTTCATATTGGTAGACTGTCTATGTAATCACAAACAGCCTAAGAGAATCTCTATGAATGAAACTTATGCTTAGGCGGAATCTAAACACAAGAGTTAAGAAGAAAATACACTATCAAACGTTGATCCTCTATGGATCTTTTATTAACTAATATTGTTTCAATGGAATCGCTACAAAACTCAATGCCGCATGTTTCTTTTATACTACAAGAAACCCTAATGCAGCAATACTTAGAAAACGTGTAAAGAGATATACACTATCTCTTCCTAAATTAACTCTAACAAACATACTAAAAATACGATAAGACCAGCAGTAACAAGCACTGCCAGCAGGAACAATCAATGCTACCAGCAGGAACCATGACCAGCAGTAACAAACAATGCCAGCAGGAACCAAACTATACTAACAGCAGCAATGAAAATAAAATATAATTCTAATAATTCCTAACATGTATGCCATCCTATTTGATTCAATCATTGAGGTTGATTTCCCTAATAATATTTACAAAACATTTTATCCTATCATTAAAGTGGTGTCATTTAAACATTAACATACCAAAATTTGAAATAATGTATAGTAAGTAAATCAATTACACAATATACAAACAGTGTACACAAATTATTTGGATTAATCTCAAACTATAATACATTGTGGTGTGCTACATGGTATGTCATCCCTAAACATGGTTGTCACTATTTTAGTTGTTCTATTATTGGAAAGTTCAGTACCTGAGTATTCAATAAACATATATGTATATAAACTATATAATTAATCATATTCTCATTCAATACTTTTAAACCATAATACCTTGACGATGTGTTTTTGATGTGCCACCCTCAATCATGCTTGCAACCACTGCAGTTGGTTTCTTTGTAGGGCCTTTAACTAATACAAATATTAAAGTATATATGTGTTTACTCATTGTCCTTAAACTTTTACACATATGGACCATTAACAAAAGAATTTTAAACCAAATACCTTGTTTCTGCTTTATTGGTGTATCACTTTCAAACATTCTCGCATCTGTTGTTGTACTTTTAGGCTTTGAAGATCTCACTAATGGAGAAAGTAAAACGTTATATCTGAGTAAAATTAAATAGAAAATCAAATCCATTATCATACTAAAGTAAAAACATAATACCTTTTGGTTGCGTAACTGGTGTGTCACTTCCAATCATGATCCCATCCATTGGGACTGCTTTATTTTTTATAGCATTCCCATCTACAAATTCAAACAAAACTCAGCCTTGTAAATTTAAAGTCTATGAGGGAAACATGGTTAACATAAGTAATTAACATATAAGCTGTGGAAACCGTAGAGGGGGGGGGTGAATACGTTTCCATTTAAAAACTTAAAACTTTTGTATCAAACACCCGATCAAGTGTGACGTAATATGAAAAGTGTTAACTATGGTCATTTAACACTTAGAGATGAATGTAGTAAACTACAACACAAGCACAATCAAGCCATGACGCATACTTAATCAACATAACATAAGCAACTAGTCACACAAGCATAAACTTCATGCAAATATAAGTATAAAGCGATAAAGAATGAAATGAAAGTAAAGAGATAAGTAAGAAGGCGCAAACCAGACACGGTGATTTATAGTGGTTCGGTCACGAAGCTCCTCTTCGCCCTACTCTACTCCCCGTGTACCCAACTCGAGAGTTACTTCACTAATCAACAAACTCGCTTCAGGCGGAGAAAAACCATACACATCGCTTAACTTGTTTTCCGACACTAAGCTAGATGTCGAGTGATAATCTTAGGTAGCACCAATCTACCACGATCTACCTGATCTACACCTTACACGTCACTTATCCTATTTCTGACACTAAGCTAGATGTCGAGTGCTAATCTTAGCTAGCACCAATCTACCACGATCTACCCGATCTACCCTTGATCCACATGATCAATCACACAAGCCCAATGGCTTCAAGAGATCTTCACTATCTCTTAAGATCACAATAATTTTGACTCACTCTCTGACAAAAGAAAAATAATCTTGATGTATGCTATGATACAATCAAGAGTGTAACCAATGTTACAAGACCTAACAACTACAACTCTTGTATCTTCTTGGATACTTTGAGTTCTTCTCTTGCAAATGAAGAGGAATGATAACACTTTGTATCTACTTGGATACTTTGTGTTCTTCTCTTGCTAATCAAGAGGGATGACAACACCTTGTATCTACTTGGATACTTTGTGTTCTTCTCTTGCTAATCAAGAGGGATGACAACACCTTGTATCTACTTGGATACTTTGTGTTCTTCTCTTGCTAATCAAGAGGAATGAAGAGGATCACTTGATTGGAGGATTGGATCACTCTTAAAGAAACTAAGACTCTCCAAATGATCAAAGAAAGTCATCTAAGTGAGGAGGGATTAGACCAGAGAAAAAGGACTGGAAAAATCAAGTTGGAAGTGTGAAATGGTCCACTATTTATAGGCAAGGGAAAATCTGACCATTACAGACCCACGACTCCACTAAATACCCGACGGCTCCACTAAATTTAGTGGAGCCGTCCCTATTTAAAGGAATCGTGGACGCTCCTTCGTTTGTCTTTAGTGGGGAAGGTTTATTTGGGGATGTTAGGAGCTGTTTTGGGGGGAAATTTGACTGCTGGGATTTTCAAACATATTTTTCAAAATAAAACATTTCTTTTTAATTCAAAAATAATTTGTGAAATATATTTTTGAAAAAATGTTTTGTCACATTAAAAATGTGAAGTTTAGAAAAATAAAATCCTTTGATCATTTGTCAAGTAGTAGATTTGTTTGTCCATACCTTGAGTGATTTATGTCGGGATGGAAATCTACGACTTCGTTGAAGCATACTTGAGACGTCGGGAGGTGTTGATGTAAGTATGCATTGATGTTTTGTGTTTACAAGTAACTTGCACATTTTACGTTATGTATTACAAGTTACATGTTTGTCATTATTAAAACCGAAGAAATCGTTTAGTTTAAATATCGTAATATTTGCACTAACAATCTCCCCCTTTTTGATGATGACAAATATGTAAACCGTAACACATAGTAAAATGTAAAAGTTACCTGTTTACACTCCCCTTCTCCCCCTTTTGTCGAATCAAAAAGGTAGTTGTCTTGAGCGCTCCCTACTCCCCCTTATTGAACTACATTCCTTTCTCCCCAGAAAGGCGAGTTTGCATCATCCTAGTGAAGCCTTCTATCACCACTTGTGAAGACGACTCCATGCTATTTATTCAAATACTCCCGAGCTCCCCCTAGCTCAATGCTCCCCTATGGTGACTTAATCCCCTTGTTTATTTACCTTAGTATCTAGCTGATCCATGGATCAAATTCTTACAAAGGCTTTTCCTACATCAAGGGTTAGCTTCGTGCAACATAATATATAACAGTATAGGAGCAACATTATAGGGATAGAATACACATAGCAAGACATGCATGGGTTAAACTATGTTAACACATAAGTGTCACAACCCGACCGAAAACCTAAGGTGTAATTGTTCACTCAATCACACTAATCAAGAACAAGATTCGTTCATTGACTGACGCACTAAATGACTTATTCCAAGTTTTCATTGGGAAGGAAAGTTCTAACAAACCTTTTGAACAACATAATCATCTACCTAAGATGATTGATGTTAAGGATAGTTTGTTGATAAAACATACTCTAAATGATTACTATTATGACAAGTCGTGCCATAAAGTAGACTCGATAGAGGTTATACCTAAATGATTCCATAAGGTGGGAGAGTGTTGGTTGTGGTGACAACAAGGACAACTTGGGTTATGTGGTTGTAGGGGATAAATAATGGGATGACCCATTAGTGGTTGTGGTGATGGTGATAGTGATAAGGATGATGTGTTAGTGCGAAGTTCAAAAGGTGATGTAGGTGACAAGGTTAGTGTGAGAGCTAAAGGTTGTGGTGATGGTGATGGTGATAAGGATGATGTGTTGGTGCCAAGTCCAGAGAGGTTTGATGGTGATAGGGTCAGTGTGATAGCTAAAGGTTGTGGTGGACTTGGTGGAGGTAAGGGTGTAGGAATCCTAAAAGTGGAGGATGATGATGATGTGGTTGGGGATGTTGGTTTTGCCCTTTGAGGAAAGGTGGGAAAGGATGGTTTAGGTTAATATATCGTTTGCACAGACAATGAGATGCATGATATATTTCAAAAGGGAAAAAGAAAAGGTGCATGTGATCCTAACAGGATTGTTGGTGGATATCTCTAACGAGGTTAAGGTAATGAAGTTCTAGGTTTCTAGGTTGGATGATCCTATTTGTGTGTTAGAGATAATTTGGTGCATGAAGGGTTTCGTGTGTTTGTGAGGATTAAAGGTTGTTGAGCTAACTGTCACTTATCCAAAGTGAGGAGTAGCTGTAAGGTTTGAGTGTAATGAGTTGAAGGTTATAAGGTTTGAGTGTGATGATCTATGGGTTGAAGGTACTTAGACTAACTATCACTGTCAAGAGTGAAGTGTAGCTAAAAGGTTTGAGTGTGATGATGAAAGATGTTAATGTGAGGTTTGAAGATGAGATGCAAGATAAGCTTGCAGTAGTGAGGCCTTATATAGGCAAGGGTTGTGGGATTCAAACTAAAGTTGGTGATGGTGTCCTATGGTGTAGTGAGGAAATCTTAGGGTGTGTGTGAGTTTGCAAAATTTTGCAGGTTTGAGGTTAGGGATGCAGGGATCAGGAGGGAACAGTGAAAATTCGTCAAACATAGGCACGGTACCACTAAATACCACTAAAGGGACGGTTCCTAGGGAATAAGAACCACATTAATGTGTTCTTGAGAGTGTTTGGTGAAAGGCTATATGAGTGTGTTTTCGCTCCCCCTTAATCTATGACCATCCGGACAAGATGCAAAAGATAAAGAGGAAAACAAACGTTGACGGAAGCGATGAGCTTAGTAACGTCATGACAAGTGGTGGATAGCATACGATAAACTTCACCTTTGAAGTCACGTAGCTCTTCTCAATCATTGTGAATATTCATAGAATATTATGATGAGGCATGTGATCACGTGGAGATATCCTAAGGGTTAAGAAGATAAAATCTTCAAGGTTGTGATGTTAGTGATAAGGTTCTAGTGGGGTTATCTATGTTGATGAAGAAGGGTTATCTCAACGTATCCTAGCGGTTCTTCGTTTGAAGTGTGTGGAAGATGAGTGGGATGCGGAAGCATTGGTAGTGTTTAGTACCATGCGGAAGTGAAAGGGAAGAAGGCTTAGGAATCAGAAGATAGATACAATCTATTCTGATAGGATACGGTTCTGGTTCAAGACTACATCGAGTGGGTTTCGATAGTGTTTTTTTTTTTGAAACAGTGAGAATAAACTGTCTCAGCAGACAACGGTCCGACGGTACCGTTAAATTTAGCGGTATTGTCCCCTATTTAAGAGTACCGTGACCCGCTGAGGTCAGTTTTGACCCAGAATTAGATTTCTGACAAAGAAATTTCACATATGTTGTGATTTTTCTGGACCTTAGATTAAAAGAATTTATACCGAATAAATTCCTTTATGAATGAATCCAGCGGGATTAGGTGAACGTTGATTGAGAGCGAGAAATGACATTTAATTGCATTTCGCAAATTAAATATACTTTAAATATTTCGGATGAAATATTTAAGTTGTCATTGGAATTTAAGAGGATTTCACGAATTAATCTCGCTGATTTAGTGAGACTCTTCGACACGAGGAAAGAATTTATACCTAATAAATTCTTTGAACGGTACTGGACGAGAAGAGATGACTTTTATATTTCCGAGGAAATACATAGGTAGTCATTAGAGCAATGTGAAAGATGACTTAATATTTCCAGTGAAATATTTAAATAGTCATAAGAGGGGTACAAGGGATGACTTTAATATTTCCAGTGAAATATTTAAATAGTCATAAGATTTAAGGAAAATGTTCCATCATTCCTAGACCTAGACGAAGATGGTTAGGGGATTCTCGGTTGAGAGGTTTGGTTGATTTAAGGATTTTGATGTGCTTCGCACACGAGTGTTTCATGGGGTTTTGAAAGACGTAAAGCTAAGCCTATGGTGCTGATTTGCAGCAGGGTTTGGGATCTTAAGACGTGTATAATCACACGAGGATGAAAGGAACTACTAATCACTTAAATAGTAACTCGTGAGTCCTTTGTCACCCGAGGGTTGATGTTAGCTTTTAGCTTTGGGATGAGCGTTTTAACATATGTTGTTAAAAGGCTTGAGTATGATGTTTCGGATATGACATTTAACAATTGCGATCGCAAGTTAAACTTACTTGAATATTTCGGACGAAATATTTAAGTTGTCAATCCTACTCCGAGTTCTACTAGGTTTGTATCTAACCTTCCCATGACAAACGGGTGTATTACTTGGAAGAAGGCGAAGTGATGACTGGGGAATTAGGACAACTTCGCGACTACTCTAACTTATAGGTTTTGACACTAGTGTATGATTCTATGACTTCTAAGGGTTCATAGTGATAGGCATACCTAATTCCTATTGTGTCAAAAGAGCATAGTGTGGGTGCAAACTTTACAAGCAAATCATGTAAAATGCATATAAGGAATAAATGCAACCATCATGCAAAACATGATAATCATTTAGCATTTAAGATCATGAAGACATTTAATCATGTCTTATGAGAACATGTTATCATTTTGAAACACGTATGTGGGATGCAAGCACTCTAGGTTTGCTAAGGCAGATCCTAATTACTACCTGTTTAAGATGACATCCTAATGGGAGATAAAGTTCACCGATGTAAACTATCTCTAGTCAAATGTAGGAATGAAAAATTTTCAGGTTAGAGAATGAGTATGAGACTATCACTAGTGGTGCTCAATTAAGGCTAAACACGACCATTTTTACGGGTTATACACGAACCCAACTTCTCTCCTGGAAGCAATCCAACCGTTAGGTCAAATTAAATTTCTAGTGCGATAGGTTCTCCAGTAGTCATTCTCATGTTAGAAAAATTCAAATTCCCATATTTGCCTATCGAAGTATAGCAAAGATGATATTAGCTTGTTTCGCTAATATATGGCCTAATATGACTCAACTAATCACACATTCAAATTTGGTTAAGAGAATGACATGTCTTACACAACTCCTAACAAAGGCAAGCAAAATGTTTTTAATTTCGTATTTGAGATTTATATGTTATTTGATGAAGATGGTGTATTTTATGATCTCTTGGACATCATCTTTGTTTGTTGAGTTGTTACATGTTATTTTAACATGATTTGGTTTCCTAGAACCAAGAGACACTCTAATGTGATACAATGTAGAACCTACTGCATCGTGTGTGTTTCAAGAATGCTCCATTGCATATCTTGAGAAAGAATCTAGTGAAGGTTACATACCTCAATAGATCTTGTGAGCATTATATTAAAAATGAGACATATTGTATATTTCAACAAATATGCTTTTCTAAGAGGAAACTTATCACTCTTACGAATTCTTTGTGAAACAAGTATTTTAGTGCATGACCAATTTTACTTGTTTATGCAATGACACATGTCTTATTAGGTTATTATTCAACTCTAATGTCCTATATTTGTTAACAGGATGCAATGTATTCTCTTGTAGCATAACCATTCATGTTACAAAGCAAATAAGATGCATAAGATATAAGTTATCTTTTGTCAATCTTTTGATAAGATAAATACATGTGATATTCTCAAAGATTGATGACTTACATAATAGTTAATAACATATTATGTGTGACACTTTTGCTAGACATGTGACATTGAGTGTTGAGTCGTTCATGAGCAAAGTTTACATATGTTGTTTGTTTGCTCTTGTTTGGTTTTTCGGAAATGACACATTTACTAATTGCATTGCAATGTAAATTACTTGTATATTTCGGATGAAACATCCAAGTTGTCACTCCTACTTAGTTGTGTATTTTATGCATCTTTTAAACATATTAGTTTAATGTTTGGAACACAACTATTGGACAACAAGACTCAATATGGCATCTTCAACACAAGTGTGAGTTATGATCCGATGCATATTATTTTCGTCTTGAGAGGACATCATTATTTTCATAACAATCGAGTGTGATTGAGTATGTAGATTCAAGATAATATAATTCATCATATTTTGATGTTATCTTGAAGCTAGACAAATAATGACTCCAATTTCATGTCCACACTCGAAAACTTGTCAATTAGATTCGATAATAATATCAATCATAATTTGAATAATGAATTGATATGTACTCGAAATCTTTCTTGACCCTCACAATCACTCCTTTTAAAAAAATTTAAGGAGTGTGTTCCATTTATTCTTACACTAGTTGTATGTGTGAGGTTAATGACATATTAAGTTACTACTTTGATATTGTCATTTATTTTTATTTGAGAAAAACTATTTATATTATTAAGTATAATATTCTTAGTTTTTCGACACCTCATTAGTATAAAAATAATTATCTTAACCATTTTTATACCACATACGTAAAATACTAAATGTTTAAAACATTTTGTATGTGTGTTAGATCAATGCAAGTTTAATACATTTTCCTTTACTTAAGTACTGATGTATTAAAATGACCTTTTATCTTGTTTAGACAACCCATGGTTAACAAGACAAAATGATGTAATGTTTTAAAGATCATGTTATGGATTTTATGAAAGTGTTAAGTATTTTGGGGTGATATATTTTTTACACTTAAACCTTTGGAAAAATAATTGTGTAAGACAATATCTTTCGACACACATGATCTACCAACTTAGTTTCTATTCCTAAGAAGGTTACTAAACCATTTTAAAAACTTGCAACAAATGCAAGACAAATGGTTGATGCCTATATGCAATGCAAACTAATTACTTAATATAGTGCAAGTGATTTAGCATGAGCCTTATAAATGCATAAACCGAAAAACTATAATAAGCAAATAGCAATTTAGCTTAACACACAAAAATACTTATCGTCATTTTGTGTATTAGGTATAACAATGTATACTAAGCTTGATTTTATTTGACAATGAATTGGTTTCCTCCCCATTTCAAAGATTTTTGCAGAGCACTTTGAAAACATGTCAAGGTTTAAAGGTTGAATCGCCCTTTTTCAGTTTGACCAAAAATTTACGCAAACTGCATGACCAGAAGACCTTTAGTTGAAAATCAAGGACTTTAACATACTTTCGTTTAGAACTAATTCATAAAAATATTTCTCAAATGAAAGTAGAATCAACTTCGTTTAAAATGATGAGTGACACGACTTCTACGAACTTATGGTTGATTTTAAAAGAATTTCTGGAAATGACTCAATACTGGAAACTGACAGACAGAGGCACGGTACCATTAAATAACCCACGGTACCGTTAAATATAATGGTACCGTCCTATATTTAGTGGTACCGTGTTCTCTTTTCGGATTCAGTTTACAGTTTTAGTGCGGCAACTTGACGGAGAACATGACCAGACACATAAGACTCTATTCTTTTATTGGTTTGAAAAAGCCTTCAAGCTAGTATGACAAAGTATACTTAACAACAAAACTTGTAAGTATTAAACAATTAAATACTTTTCATATTTTATCACCTTCATAGGTAATTTGATACATGGATCGTACTCAATTTTGAAAACCATTTGTTTTAAAAATTTGAGCGACGTGTCTCTGGTACCAATTGTGGAAACCGTAGAGGGGGGTGAATACGTTTCCATTTAAAAACTTAAAACTTTTGTATCAAACACCCGATCAAGTGTGACGTAATATGAAAAGTGTTAACTATGGTCATTTAACACTTAGAGATGAATGTAGTAAACTACAACGCAAGCACAATCAAGCCATGACGCATACTTAATCAACATAACATAAGCAACTAGTCACACAAGCATAAACTTCATGCAAATATAAGTATAAAGCGATAAAGAATGAAATGAAAGTAAAGAGATAAGTAAGAAGGCGCAAACCAGACACGGTGATTTATAGTGGTTCGGTCACGAAGCTCCTCTTCGCCCTACTCCACTCCCCGAGTACCCAACTCGAGAGTTACTTCACTAATCAACAAACTCCCTTCAGGCGGAGAAAACCATACACATCGCTTAACTTGTTTTCCGACACTAAGCTAGATGTCGAGTGCTAATCTTAGCTAGCACCAATCTACCACGATCTACCCGATCTACACCTTACACGTCACTTATCTTATTTCCGACACTAAGCTAGATGTCGAGTGCTAATCTTAGCTAGCACCAATCTACCACGATCTACCCGATCTACCCTTGATCCACATGATCAATCACACAAGCCTAATGGCTTCAAGAGATCTTCACTATCTCTTAAGATCACAATGATCTTGACTCACTCTCTGACAAAAGAAAAATAATCTTGATGTATGCTATGATACAATCAAGAGTGTAACCAATGTTACAAGACCTAACAACTACAACTCTTGTATCTTCTTGGATACTTTGAGTTCTTCTCTTGCAAATGAAGAGGAATGATAACACTTTGTATCTACTTGGATACTTTGTGTTCTTCTCTTGCTAATCAAGAGGCATGACAACACTTTGTATCTACTTGGATACTTTGTGTTTCTTCTCTTGCTAATCAAGAGGGATGACAACACCTTGTATCTACTTGGATACTTTGTGTTCTTCTCTTGCTAATCAAGAGGAATGAAGAGGATCACTTGATTGGAGGATTGGATCACTCTTAAAGAAACTAAGACTCTCCAAATGATCAAAGAAAGTCATCTAAGTGAGGAGGGATTAGACCAGAGAAAAAGGACTGGAAAAATCAAGTTGGAAGTGTGAAATGGTCCACTATTTATAGGCAAGGGAAAATCTGACCGTTACAGACCCACGGCTCCACTAAATACCCGACGGCTCCACTAAATTTAGTGGAGCCTTCCCTATTTAAAGGAATCGTGGACGCTCCTTCGTTTGTCTTTAGTGGGGAAGGTTTATTTGGGGATGTTAGGAGCTGTTTTGGGGGGAAATTTGACTGTTGGGATTTTCAAACATATTTTTCAAAATAAAACATTTCTTTTTAATTCAAAAATAATTTGTGAAGTATATTTTTGAAAAAATGTTTTGTCACATTAAAAATGTGAAGTTTAGAAAAATAAAATCCTTTGATCATTTGTCAAGTAGTAGATTTGTTTGTCCATACCTTGAGTGATTTATGTCGGGATGGAAATCAACGACTTCGTTGAAGCATACTTGAGACGTCGGGAGGTGTGGATGTAAGTATGCATTGATGTTTTGTGTTTACAAGTAACTTGCACATTTTACGTTATGTATTACAAGTTACATGTTTGTCATTATTAAAACCGAAGAAACCATTTAGTTTAAATATCGTAATATTTGCACTAACATAAGCTGTAAATAAAAATAGGAAAACATGTGACATCTAACAGCACAAGATATAATAGAACTCTTATGAACTGCTTATATACTTTTGAATTGTGTGTTACTAAAAAGGTTTAGTAGTACTAAGTTTAAAGGAGCAGGACTAACTTGAAACTTAGTACTGCTATTATGAGTTTAAAGAAGCAGTACTAACTTGAAAGTTAGTACTGCTGTAACCTAATTGTTATAGCAACACATACCTATTATGCACAACATGTTTTATAAAGAAGTTTCAATTTTACTGTTACATCTATGTGGAACATCATGTATAACACAATCATATAAGCTATCAATCAGACAATATCATTGTATTAAGAATATGTTAATGGTCATATAAGCTATCAATCACACAATATCAATGTATTAAGAATCAATATTAAATTAAAAACCATAAAATCTATAACACAAATATTGTCATAATACTTTTAAAACATAATACCTTGTGACTGCCTTGATGGTGTGTCACTTTCAAACCTGATGGCATCCATGGTAGTAGTTTTCTTCTTAACAGCTTTTGAACCTGAAACAATTATTTAAATACCTTGTTGATGCATGGTTGCATCCATTGTGTAGTTTTCTTTTTTAAGCTTTCAATACTGCAATTTTAAACAGACATATGTCTCAACTCATTGAACAAAGGTATTAACAGAATTTCAATAAACCCTATTATATTAACTAATTTATTTAACAAACAACATATACAAAACAAATTATCATTACAGTACCTGATGCAGGCTGTTTTACATTTGTTATATGTTGTGGTGTACTTTTCCCTTCTTGATATCTACAGCAACAAATATGCATCAAGATACAAAGCATACATATGTAATTTATGCAAGCACAAAATAAGACGCACAACATTCATTGTATCATGAATTAAATACAAATTATATGTAACCAAATTATTCAAGAACACAATACCTTGCAGACAACTTTCAGAACTTTTGTTTTGCTTAGCTTTTGAAAGCCTTTCAGAATGTCTTTGCCGCTGCATATTTGATTAGGGTTGCTATGTAGATCGATTTCTGTATATTAAAAATACGTATATGTTTGTAGATGCATAGTTAATGATGTATATATAGTGAAAAATTAGGGCTACAATTGCGTGAATTATAGATATCTGTAAACTATTTTCGGAGATAAAATATATTATAGAATACATTCTAAACTTATCCTCATATGAATCAAACTGCAATAGGTATGCTATTCGGATTAAGCTTCCCAAATAAGTGTCTATCCTTCCTTGTGTTTATAGATTTTAGTTTGTAGAACAAATACAAAACATTGTGTTGGTGCAGTGGTTAAGATGTGATTAGCACTTATTCACAAACCCATGTTCGAATCCATGCTCATGTATTTTTGAACAAATAAATTCCGGAACTCACAACCCAGAAGAATGCTTATGCGGCTTCATTGTGATGACATGGAATTAAAAGATGACGAGGTGGACTTCCATGTCATTGATGACGTCGTACACCTCCAGTTATATATATGTTATAGATATACACTAGTGTCATGGCCCGCCCACCTGGGTGGGCATGACTTATAAGCCCTCCTGGGCATATAAGCCCACCTCAGGCGGGCATTTCTTATAATTATTGTTGGCATATTTTACTATAGCGAAAGATGGGTAGTAGAAAATGGTTGAAAAGTGTACATGGTGAAAGAAAGGGTTGTACCCATGTTGCAACATGTAATTTACATTAACCAATTATTGTGCTTTATTAATAACACAATCTGACCTTAGTTTTATCCAGCTTTTTCTTTATTAATTACTTCTGTTAAGCATAACTATTGACAGTACATACTTTTAAATTTAACTCCTCAATGTTACTCATATTATTGTACAGTATAACATAAATACCATGCTTAATAAAATAAACTAAATGTATGATAAACATGATTGAAAGGACCTATTTCGAGTATACCTTAAAATAGCTCGTACATAATCCTCAATAAAATTTCCTTTTGATAGCTTTTTCGGAAGATCGGTCTGCTGATCCATTTGACCAACTTCTTGAATTATGCCATGAATCTAGAGAAGTTAGAGTCACCTATACCAAATCAAGGAAGCTAAAAAGTTTAAAATAATTAAAAAAAATTTCAAGGAATTTAATCAAATAGACTTCAAGTGCATATAAATATAAACCTAATGGAAACCTAAGAAAGGGTTAAACATCAAACATGGATCCAACTTAGAATTTTTGATAAAGGTGCATGAAGCAAGTGGGTGAAATTGTGATGCATAGAGTATATGGTTATATGTTACTTTGAAACTGAAAGTCTGAAACTAATACATGTCTTTGTTTAGTAAATCAAAAATACGTCTTCTGTTAAAATAACAACCATTTAATTAAGTTATTAATTTTGCTCGCAACAAACCAATGAAAAATATTAACATTGACTCGTATATAAGTTCTTAGATACTTACAGCTGCTTGAAAACTGGAGTGTCTACATGGCTGAGTTCAAGGCAAAGGAATCTTCCTCCGTCTTTTAGTACCCTGATAAAAAAAATGAATTATTAACAGAGAAAAATCAAAGGGAACTATCATATGATTCCTACACCTTCTTTTCTTTTCTTCAACAATGATGTAATCAAACAAAATTTACTCATTCCGTGTTGACATGAACATATTCTAATTTGCAAGTCAAGTACCTGTATGCTTCAGCAAGAGCTTTTTCTATGTGTGTAACGTTCCTAATACCAAAAGCGATAGTGTAACCATCCATTGACCCATCCTCAAAATGAACTTCTTTGCATCTCCCTCAACCCATATGAGGGACCCCAGATCACCAAGCCCTGCATTATGTTAGAAGCGACTGGTAATCCATGATGGAACATGGCTAAAAACTTGCATCATTACTCTAATATGGATGATGAATTTCTGTCATGCAACTTAACAAAACTCACCTCTTTGTTCGGCTCGCTTTCTACCAACATCCAACATATTTGGATTAATATCACGAACATAACTCTGAGTTTCTACTTGCAAATCATCTTCAAAGGTGTCTTGTATGGCTCTGCGGTTAACATTATTGATAGTTTCTAGGATCCTAAAAGCGACATCATCTAGAAAATTCCAGCAACATCAAATTCTATGATCAGTTAGAGATCAATTACATATGAAAAAGGTTCGCTGAGACAAACTAACCTATCCCACCAGCAACATCAAGATGCTTCATCCCTGGAAACAATCTCAATTTTCCAACCAATTTGAAAAAAAAAAGCGAGCGTATCACAAACATAAATCTGAGTTTTTTCTTGCAAATCATCTTCAAAGGTAATTTTCAACTAATCTGACAACTAATGGGATATAAACGTACCAGTTTTTATATTAAATGCAAGTATTTGGTTAAGTTTAGATTTTGGTAAATGACCAAAAAGGACGTGAGGTGAAAAATATGAATGTTAAATTTAGCTACATGTTCTTATATTCATTAATGCTTTCTTTAGTAGCATTTGATCTCGACCCTTCCATCACATCCTTTAGCGGAATGTGATCTGATCTACAATAAATAAGAACATGTTCAATTGGTGTGAATCGTTCTTCCATTTTCGTGTGCCTTTCAGTTCTTGTTTGCAACGATAACTGTGGTCCCATGAGCTGGTGGTACATGTTTAAACAATATGTAATGTGAGGCATATTAA
Organism: Artemisia tridentata subsp. tridentata; assembly: GCA_021014915.2. Taxonomy (NCBI): domain Eukaryota; kingdom Viridiplantae; phylum Streptophyta; class Magnoliopsida; order Asterales; family Asteraceae; genus Artemisia; species Artemisia tridentata. The sequence continues at coordinate 407,890,215 of CP139507.1, forward strand.
TATTTTTTCCCATTAATTAGTAATGTAATAGTTATATTTACACTGTTAATATTACCTCTGTCTTTGGAATGTAATATATTGATGATTTTATGCAATCAGATTTACTTTGGACACCTTCCATTGTTTTCTTTTAGGCTAATTATATATTTTTAAATAGTATCCCCATTTAATGGAACATCTGAGCCATAACAATTGTGAAGACACTTCAAAAGAACAATGCAAGATATACTTGATAAATCCGATGACAGGTTTCCTGTCTACCATGACACAGAAAACAGTCATTATTCTTATTAAACCAAAAGTGGTTGCTTGTTTATTGTCGACGATCACAGTGTACATTTCGCAATATTTAATAGGGAACAAACTGACTATCAAAAATGCATTAATTTAATAGGAACAGTTGCAATTTCAAAACATTGTTCATTTTGCGCTCGCTGTGTCTTTGAATTTCGTGGAATAGCACGAACTTGACGGATACGCGTACAGCTAGAACCTTTTTCAGGATGTCCATTTTCGTGATTGCCATTATCTGTTGGTTCCACGTGTACTGCTGGAAACCTTTTTTGGACCTTCATTAATACTTACAACATAATGAAATTTATATGAAAAAGTGTAGCGGAATCATCATTTATATCCTCTATATAGTACTTCAGCTCGGTAGCTTATGAAACTCTTTCAAATTTATAGTAGTCAATTAACTAATAGATTATCCTATGGTCTTGCATCGCGGAATTGCCGAGCCCTGATTGACATAGCATCTGCAATCAAAAGCTACACAATGTCAATAAATCTTGCTTTAACTTTCGTTGTCCTTCTCTGAGTTCATTTTTGCTTTAACCTACATACTCAAAAGATATTAGTGACTATGCTTTGCAAAGACATAATATAAATTACTAAAAGTTTTCTACTACATCCCGAAGTTAGAAGGTATATGAACCTGCGACTATTGGTGTAGCGTTGGACTGTCTCGCAATTTGAGCGCTAAGAAATAGCTGAAAAAGAAGGCTACTTACTATCAAAAGTCATCTCACACCCACACCATCTTAAATGAGAGTATAATTTTAAGAGCCAAGTTTATTGCATCCAATACCCTATTCGAGGGGTCTTCACCAGAAGTTCCAATTTGTGACACGTACCAAGACTATTCCTCACCTCCATTGGCCCATTCTTTTCTTTAATCAAAATGCACTTATGGCCAATGACAAAACACATTATAATGACCTCTGTCTATTATTTCTTACTTTTTTTTACCTACACATTCCACATTCAAACTACATGAATCATTAATGATTATCTGCTCTACTACCTTTTGGACTTTGGTGCAGCTAAATAAATATGAAATTTATCAAAATGAGCAAGTGACTAATGAAAAAAATGCATTATAATGACCTTCTATTATAATTTCTTCTTATTTTTCACCTACACATTCCACATTTATATCAAAAAAAAAAAGCACTTTAGATAAGTTTCAATATTCTACTCTTAATATCCTAAAACAATTAACTCATTTTCTAAATCTATTTCTAAATATGTAGTTTGACTTTGAAAGTCAACTCTATTAAGTTAAATTTCAATTTAAGAAGATAAAAGATGTACAGAGTAGTTTGCTTTACATTTTGAAAGCATCTGAATATTACGCTTTTAAGTCACACATTACAGTGTTTAGGTAAGATATTGATTCTCATAATTTGAAGATATAGGGTTCATTTTATCTTTTAAAGTATCTTATAATCTTCCAAGCACTCATAGAAAAGTTTATTTATCAATTTATCATAGCTTTAACAAAGCCACACAAAAGAATTCATTAAAGGAGTTCATTTATCAATTTAGCATTGCTTTAACAAAGGCATTTCTCTGGTCAACCTAACTATTATATATTTGAATTCTCAAGTTACTTGAAATATAGAGGATAGTAAACATGCGGTAGAGAATTCAAATATATAATTGTTAGGTTGACTAGAGAAATATGATGCATATTTTAAGTATAAAAATCTAATTAGAAAAGCTCCCTGAATAAAATTTGACCAAGTTTCATTATGTATAAATGTGTGGTACCTTAGGAGAAACTTGACCCTTTTCAAGATAACCAAATAGTCTGAGACCATTGCCGCACTTATGGCAGCAACTTTCTGAGGTCAAGAAAAGTCAGTGGTTAGTAGATAAATGAAACAAAGTAGCACCTTGAGCTCTTTTTCAGTGGCTAGATCATGAGTGAGAATCAACTTCCTTATTCTTTCAATAGGATCACATTTCTGGAAGTGGCAAAGTAGACATCATTTACTTTCAAAATACATGACTTAACTTCTAAAAATGGTAGGATCCCGTTACTGAGCCAAAGACTGAAACAGATGTTCCACCTACTAATTCACCTAAGTCAACAACTAATACACCAACTTTCAATATTTAGATATATACATCAAAAGTCGCAAAAGAAATAAATACTAATATGATACAATTCAAAAAAACAATAAAAATGAGGATGTACTAATAAGAAAAAAATGGGACACAATGACTTATCTAGGCCAATATCTTTGGTATCACGGTAACTGTAAGAAATGGGGAAGATTGCAGTATATGGCTATAAATGGAAAGAATATGTGTTGAAGGGATTAGCACTTTTGATTGGTGATAATTGAAACATGCATCTTTAATGTAGTTCTAACCATTTTTCCTAATTCATATCCAAATATCAGCTAAACAATAAATCAATTTAAACATAATACAAATGTGAAGACGCTTGAGAGTACTTATCTCGAGATGTTGAGTGATCATTCGGGACGGTTAATTAAGTACCAAGTGAATCTTAATACGCTTCAAAAAAAATAAACACATGATATAGCCTAATTAATGCCTCTCTAAAGTATCCTACTATGAGACCAGAACATTTAAACAGTGAGCTCAAGTTCATGTATTCGGCTTTCATTTGTGGGGGTCTAGTATGTGGTTTTTACATGATAAAATATCTTATATACTGAAACAGTATGAAAACAGAAGGAGCAAAAGAAAGAATCATGCCAATCTCAAAAGGACTTTGAGCATAAAGAATGGCTAAGAAGAAAAAGAGATGGTTAGAGAAAGCCCTTGCGGCATCAACAGCCATTATTTCTGAACTCGAGATGAAGAACTAGAAGAAGAAAGAAGAGCAACAAAGGCTAGACGAAGAGTGTGTTGTAATAGCTGAAGTTTTTGCTCTGCAAGTCCTAATTGGTGAAGAATCACATGCATGTGTTCTAAATGGAGATATGGGTTGTGTTTCTGATGGATGTGGAGGATTTGGATACCAGTGGAATGGAGACGGGTTGAGTGATGACAGGTATGTTCAGGGCTTCAGGCACAGTTCAGAGGTTGAATGTCTCCTTTAAGTGTTACGTGTGATCCGATGATGGCTTATTTTGTTTGTAATCACAGAGAACCTGGTGAATCATTCTCTAAAATGTTGTGTTCAATATTTGGGGCGCTATCTCTTACTGTCAATTTTTTATTTTGATGACTTGTGTAACGGAAAAATTTTACAACCTACACCATCTATCTCAAAATTACTATCTCACATATGTCTCCAACGAACCTGAACCCACAACCTCGTGGTTGATGTACCACTCACATACCGATGGGCTAACAAAGGACTGATAGGAAAAGGTAACATGGTGATTTCTGGACGCAATTTCACTAAATTTGAGAGTTTCAAGAACATGTGTGAAGCTACAGTTGGAGTTGTGAACAATAACTTTTAGGATTGGGTGCATAATCAACTTTGTACATCTCATAAATTTATGAACAAACCACCGATCACATAAAAAAAGAAGATATAAGTGTGACATTACCTACGCTACATACTCTTGTTCCACACCTTTGCCTGCTGCGGCTTCTTGCTGTGTCGCCACTTCCCATCTTGTGATCTCCTCTTCTGCCGCAACAATATATATCATTAGCCCTTTAACCTGCACCACGGGAAAGTAATTAAATATATAAATTAACAATTAGCAAACACTGAATGAAAGAGAAACTATAGCTTCATATTATCAACCGTAACTTCTTATTCATGGTTTATATAGTCCTCTTTCGTGCTTCCTGCAAACTGCAAGCATTGAAATAAACAAATCAATATCAACCAGCAGTCAAATGTCACCATAAACTTATGTCTCATATTTCATATCACGTTTATCTATTTGTTTAACTTTTTTAGAATTAAATAGTGTGTTTATGTTACGACATACAAAACTAAAATGTAGATAATGAGGATGTATGGGGGACTTGAACTAAAGAAGTAAACTCGCAAAAAGTACCAACCTGCAACATTTATCACATAAAAACTTATCATCTGCATTCAACGTCTCAGTGGAACTGAAGTTTTTTAAACAACTCATAATTGAGCTATTCCGCTCTATATCGAGGCTCAGAGTCTTCTCTAAACACCTTGTCTCGTTTGTAAGTATAACCTGCATATTTAACTAGGCACATAATTAACTACCAACACACATTATCAAAGTCGCTATTATACAAATGTACATTATGAATAAGTAGAGCTGGGAATTCCAACAAAATTTACTCATACAGGAAATCATTGTTGATTAATATAATTTAGACGATCACTTACATGTTCCGTGTAAAAACTAAATAGCATTTGGTAAACAAAAGGGATGAGCGTAAAAGCTACCTACGGAGAAGCCTGAGTTTGCGACGGTCCATGAGCTAAGGTTTGTCTCATATTGCGACCACCTGTTGTACTTATAGACGCCCAGATTTAATAAACTTTTTTGATTATCCAAGGTATCAAGTTATGTCACATGGTATCTTAATATATTCAAAACAAAAGACACTGTTTACGTACCTCTAGAAGAGCACAACACAAAATTCACAAAAAACTATATACTTACAGGAATGTAGTTAGAGGGAACGAAGAATACAATCGATACCTACTTTAACATAGAAAAAAGATCATCAAAAATAATAAAAGATCATATCAGCACATAAAAATAAGCAACAACGATTCAATTGCATCCTCAAACCCTATTTTTAATTCTCGGTATGGATTGAGAATATAAACATGGTATGGATTTTGTGAATTGGTATTACCTGTATAGGTAGATTGAAGCCTCACGAGCAGCCATGGGCATGTAATAAACCTAAAAATTTCAAAATCACAAAGCTTGATGCTGCAATGTATTTATCACCTAAGCTGAGTAACTCATATAAAAAATTATTAGAAACAATAATTCTTTTACCTCTTTTTTATTTGTAGATTTGAGAATCAGCGTGTGTGAAGTGATTATTTTTAGTGGATACGGGATTAGGGTTAGGGTTTTGAGAAAAAGGTCTGATATATGACATTATTTTATCCGTAGGTTTTATGTGTTTGAAATATAGCTTAACAATATCAATTATTTAAGCCTGACTTACTTATTTTGTATTGTAAATCACAAAAACTGGCTTGGTCTAGTGGTTGAAGCGTTTGCTTGTGGATGTAAGGACCATGGTTCGAATCCTGCAAATGACCAAATTTTTTAAATCCGAATTTTATTAACAACCGAAATATTGCCTGCGTGGACTTTATTGAGATGACGTGGACTTTGGCGTGGACTTATTTGTGATGATGTGGCTTTATCTAGTCATGTTTATCCTGTTATATATATATATATATATATATATATATATATATATATATATATATATATATATATATTGTGTGTGTGTGTGTGTGTGTGTGTGTGTGTGTGTGTGTGTGTGTGTGTGTGTGTGTGTGTTCTTTTCAGAACCAAGAAAAGGTCGAGAACTGCGAGAACCAGCATCAACCAATCAGATTTTTTTAGATATTTATTTTTATTATTTAATTCAAAAGGGTATAATGGTAAAATTACTTTTTTATTTTCTTTTTGATTTTTCTAATAAAAACGTTTTTTTTAGTTCCTAAATTTTAGGAATTTAATTTTTTTTAAATAATTTATTTTTTCTAGCATGTACTGTTTCAAAAAATAAGGTGCATATGTGTTTTTTTGGCAAAATTTAGGTGTGCTTATGCGTATGGCTTATAATGTATTACAAGCACAATTATTATGAATTGTCTTCATGTTAGATTTTATATATTCAAGACGTAATGTTCTATATGCATGGAATGAGAAAAAAATATGTACAATATTCTTCTTCAGAAAAAAGAAAATACTCTATATATTGCTAATTATATACATGTGCAACCATCATTTTATACAATATTAGCCTCAGACTTAAATAAGCACTTATATTTGCATCGTCTTTGTTCACTAGGTATGCGTAATCTTGAACCATGCACATGTATTTTCATCGTCTTTTTTCACTAGGTACGCGTATTCTTGAACCATGCACATGTATTTTCATCGTCTTAGTTCACTTGGTACACGTAGCCTACCATGCACATGTATTTTCATCATCTTTATTCAACATATACTCGTAGTGTTGAGCCATGTACATGTATTTTTATCCTCTTGAATTTCATCATCGTCTTCAACAAATCTACAAGTATATTCAAACAAATATCATCAGGTTTGCGCAATTTAAAACATATATGCATACATCTTTTCTTGATTCTATATCAAACTTAAAATACATATGCACACCATTTTCATTGATTAAATATGCACCATTCCATTTAAACACATACAAATAATTATATTAAAACATATATGCACACCATTTTCATTGATTAAATACATATGCATACCTTTTTCATTGACTAAAGCATAAAATACATATGCACACTATTTTCATTGATTAAATACATATGCACACCATTTTATATTAACCTTAAAACATATATGCACACCCCTTGAAAGTTGAAAACACATACAAATAATTATACTCTAACACATATGCATACTTAGTAATAGTGCCAGTTATCAAAACTTTATGCAAACTTTATATGTATATATAAAACATATATGCACAGAAAATTAAATCTGACGCTAACAACTATTAATTGAAAGTGACAAAAAACTGAAAACCCAATCAATAAAAAATATGAAAATCGTTATATGAAACCAAAATACATTAACTTATTATAATTGAATAAAACCAAAATAAATCAATGACTTGGTGATGCCGAAGATCGAATTACAGTATTTAATAAACAGATTATGGTTTCCAGATTGTTTTCATCTTAATCTATATTAGAATACTTTTTGTTTAATCCTCTTTTTATAATTGGTTGAATATGAGAATATTTTGATGATCAACAAACTGACAAAGCTACTGGTGTACCAAAGTATATACGTACAAAAACAAAAAATTAAATCGCTAATAGACTTGTAAAATATTCAATTCCTATTATTTTAATAAAATCTATTAAGCAAAAACCAATAAACAAATTCATAAAAAAAAAGACGCTACTTCTCCTGTACACTTTCTTATAAGTAGATTCATGAATCTTACATGAAAATTAAGACCCCACTTTTACCTTTTACCCCTCGTGTATTATTTATACCTAATTAAAAACCGTATATCGAGTTTCTTTGATCATAGACGTACCTTCGGGATTGATAAATGAGCGGCGTGAAGTTTTATTTTACTAAATCAAACGTGCGTCCGTGAACAGAGATGGTGAAAGAAGATCATGAATGGAGATAGATAGTGAAGCATTTCAAGACCATGAACGATTTAGGATGTGAAGAAGAAGGGGGTGGGCGGCGGCTAGGTTTCCTGGATGTAAAGGAGAGAGATGGTGGGAGGTTTTTAGGAAAAAAAAGGAGAATAAGGTTAAAGAAATAAGTGGTATGAACCGTATGATGGTTATTATTAGTGGTGATACAAAATTACATAAACACCCTTCCATCATTTTTAAAAGTTAACTCGAAGTTTCATTATATTACAGTTATGCCATCTTTAATTATAGCCATTGATCAAATATTTAATGGCTAAGATTGGTTCTCGCAGTTCTCGACCTTTTCTTAGTTCTGAAAATAACCCTTCACACACACACACACACACACACACACACACACACACACACACATATACATATATATATATATATATATATATATATATATATATATATATATATATATATATATATATATATATTATATATATATATATATATATATATATCAGGATGTCCATGACATCATTAAATGTCCAGTAGTCATGCATTAATGCCACCTAAGCAAATATGGTGTAGGAGCATGAAACATCATCACCAATAAATGCCATGTCATCACAATTAAAGCCACCTAAGCAATTTTTAAGCAGATAAAATTCGGATTTAATTAGTTCAAAAATGTCTGTGGAGGGGATCGAACTTGGGGTGTTTGTAACATTAACAAACCTAATAACCACTAGACCAACATACTTTTTGGATTACATATTGCAAGTCCAAATCTAAAAACCACTTGAAGAGTAAACACTAGTACAATTAGGACGTTTCCCGACGACCAAAAAAGCGTCGTGCCGGCGACATGACGTCGGCATGTAGTGGATGCCGACGAAATGACGTCGACCGGTGATAGTCGTGAATGCCCCGTCGGGACTTGCTGTCCCGACGACATTTACCGACACTCGTGTGGGTCCCACAACCATTTTCAGTCAATGAATTTTGGGATCTGAAAAGTATTGTACCGATGCCATGTCGTCGGTACGTTTTTGATAATTAACTACGTTATTAACAAAAGTCAATGAAAGTCAAACTTTGGCACCGACGACATAGCGTCGGTACCAAAGTTGTTAAGCAAAACTGTTCTAGTATTGTACCGACGCCATGTCATCGGTACAAAAATATATCAAATAAATATGTTGTGTCGCCGGCACAATAAACTGCTGCTGCTGCACAATAGCCTGCACAGCAGCAGTTTTCCATATTTTTTCCAAAATTTTTTTCGAAAAAAATCTACACAACCTGTACACAATCCAAACCTGTATACCACCAATACCAACATGCCAATATCCCAAAACAAATTATAATGGCTAAAAAACTTATATATAATTGCTAAACACCCTCAAATACAATAAAACGTTACAAATTCTACAAAACGGGTGTTACAAGCTGCCAATGCCACAAAAGATGTTATATCTGCAATGTTCAAGTCGCCAAAATGTTAAAGTGTACAATAATAACATACGGATCAGTCAATAACATACGGATGGACAAATTCAAGGTGTTAAAGTGTTAAAGTGTACAAAATACGGATGAGGATCAAGCATACGGATGGAGAAAATGTTAAAGTGTACAAAATAACCCATACATATATACCTCACTGCCTCTCATCATCATCGAAACCGCCATCATCCTCGAGCTCGAGATCGCCACTACCCGAGCCGCCTGCCTCATCGGCGCCACTCACACTGCCTGAGCCTGCCTCGCCCCCGCCACTCCCACTACCCGAGCCTACCTCGGTTTGAGAAGGTAGCTGGCTCATCAACTGGCCCATAGCTCGGGGTTAGTCTGTAACACATTCTTAATTGCAGTGAGTTGGCGCTTAGTAGCCTTAGCATCTTCTTCAACTTCTTTGATCTTCTTCTCTTTCTCAGCCATCATCCTGTCAATCTCGGGCCCACTGTACGAACCGGGAGGAGACATGGGTAACTTTGTCTTGCCACTGCCTGCTAACACCCTACCCCTACCGGCTATATAACCCCACTGCTTGACCTTTAAAACTCGGGCAAATATCTCTTCCTCTGTGTAGGCTATCCAAGTAGGCGTGTTAGCTCCCATATCCTGCAGTTCGCACATCTCTTGCTGTGTAGTTGAAAAAAAATGATAAAATTAATATATTACTCAGGTTACTACATTATGTTTCAATAAATCATTAAAGTGCGTGTAAAAAAAACAAAAAAATAAAACGGTAGTTACATATTGAACACGAGCCTCGTCCTGCAATCATACATCGTCCTTGCAACGCTGGTCGTGGAAGCTCTATATCAGCGACGGGTACTGACGATTCTCACTCCTCTGAAACTATATATATATATATATATATATATATATATATATATATATATATATATATATATATATATATATATATATATATATATATATATATATATATATCTACATATATATAACAGGAGGCATTACACGTAGATAATGCCACGTAAATGCCACCTCAATGCCACATAATCATAATAATGCCACATAATCATAAACTATGCCACCTAAGCATGATTTTAGGAGATTAAAATTCGGATTAATTAAAAATTTGGCATTTGCAAGAATCGAACCTGAGTCATTTAATCCACATATAAATACTTCAACCACTAGACCAAGCCAGTTTTTGTGATTTACAACACAAACAAATTAAGTCATGCTTAAATAATTGATATTGTTAAGCTATATTTAAGCAATAGATATATACATATCTATTGCTTAATTATAGTTTTAGAATTATAAAACAACCAGGTATTCGAGGCACAGATCCATTCTTGCCTCCATCCTCCCCTCCCTCCTGTTATATGATTGAAGAGTTGCGTCAATCATTAAATGATGAAGGCGAAACCACCAATGATGAAGTAACCAATGCTATTATGCATGATGTACACTTTTGAAAGAAATATTACTCTCATTGCTCAATTTCATTTGAAACAACCACATCCGCTGCAAAAATAATTGTTCTTGATTGACAACCTACGAAACCCTAAACAGCCAAAACAAACACCAATTTTTTGATCCGATTATCACCTCAATTGCAGCTTTCAATTGAACATGTATGTTATTTGATTTAAAACAAATATTAGTATAATTTCTCTTGTGTGTAAAGGAATCTGTGTTTTAGTTTGATATAAATATTATTACCTGTCTTTTATTATGCTTCATATATGATATATGACTTTCATCCCGTTCTTTTTGGCTATAGCAGTTTTGTGGGTGCCAACTTGCTGTCCATTAAACTGATAGGTTAGAATGTATCTGCTTGAGTTGCTAAAAAATTCCTATTAGAGGTGGCTAGATGGGTGGTTGGGTAATGGGTTAAAACATTGTTCGAGTTTATTTGTACTGATGCGTATTACTTGAATATTGTACAAATCTGCTCAGGTGGGAATCCTTATTTTTTTTTATTCTGTAATTTAGCTATGTTTTGTGTTTGTATCATGTCAATTGATTTGCCACTCATAAACTGCCATCTATGTTGCAACGATGTTGATAACTTTTTGTTGTCAATATGTTGTTGATAACCATCTATTAAAGTACAACCATCTATTAAAGTTACGTTTTCAATCTTGACTAACTTGCCGTCATTAAAGTTTGTACTGTTGAAGAAACTTTTAAAATTCGGATTAATTAAAGTATCATCATTCTCATCCGCACATCAGGATTTAGGATTGTCACTACAGGCATATCACGAATGGCTCCTACACAAGCACGCACTGCTACAGGATCTGCAACAGCAAGTGCACGTGCAGGTTGGTTCGAAAGTTGTAGGCTGTAGCTTTGTAATATGCCTATTTACATATTGACTGTAAAATATCATGTGACGAACATATGTTATAAAATGTAAACACAATATCGCATGGCTTCTTATTAAACGTTTTTCATGATTGTCATCACAGGTATGGCGGACCCGAGCATTGTGCCCACAGCAACAACAACTGCCCATACACCAATAGGGCGACAACGTAAGCCTCGACAAAGAGGGACTACAAGGAGCTCAACGACAGTACCCACAGCTGCTGGTTTGTCAAATGCAACGACCCCCACAGTTTTAAAATTTTAGGGAGTTGTTCCCTGTTATGATAGGTCGTTTCCTGATGCACTCAGGATATTTGGTGCAGAACCTCCATTAGAGTACAATGCTTTTGGATCATGTGATTGCGTCTGCTCAAATTGTCATTTTAGAGTACTTTCCCAGTGCTAATCAAGGTACCTTTATCATAGTAGCCATCCAAACACACCCTTACATCATCCATCCAAACACACAGTTACAGCAGCCATCATCATAATAATATAGTTATTTAATGAAGAGACAGCTTAATTAAGCAGTATAATTAATCTAAATTTGGTGATCTTGCATAAACCCGTCAACTATGGTATGTGAATTCTGGAAATCCAAAGAGAACTTAAGCTATGTGGAACAACTTGCTCTTCAGGTGCTTCTTTATAACCTCTAAAATCTGGTCAATTTGTTTCTAAGATACAGGATTTGATCTTTTATTGTTGATGATATGCATGTAGAAGTCATAAATATGCAGTATTATAGGCTGCGATTTTTATTTTTGCTCCACATTCAGTTCAGATAAGTGAGAAGCAACTTATGCAACTGTAATCCTATAATTAAATTATATACGTAAAGTGGGTTGCGTATCAAAATGGGCGGGTAGCACCGATTTGTGCTACAAATTAGGTAAACTAATATTACGTTTTGTTGCTAATTTATATTATTCTTTCTTATATTTGCAGGTATCACCCTGCTTGCCTAAATATGATTATTGGCGAGGATTTACATGTGACCATGAGCAATGCTTACATGGTAAGAGAGCTCACAACAAATCACTGGACAAGTCTTTGCAATGAAGAATCTGAAGAAATCAAAGATGCTTAGCCGTGGGCAGGTACAATACCCAAGTCGTATTCATGTCCAGTAGTACTCTCCATCTTTAAGCTTAATGAACATATTGAATTATAGAATGATTTGAAGTCGTAAGTTATTTGCGTGGTATTATTTAGAGTATTGACATAGCTTACTTCGAAGCTGAAAATGACTTATGTCTATCCCAATAATACTATTTCCCTTTAGGAAGTTTGGGTTACAATACAGTAGGACACAAGAAAGTATATGCTTTACAAATTTCAAACTCAAAGGCGCATATCATTTTCGTGGAAAAAATTACACGTGTATATGCTTTAGGAATTTCAAGAACTGAGAACTACTCTACAGCAGCAAGAAAAATTTAAAGAACTTGGGGGTAAGCTTTGTTTGTTGTTTTGGTTTCTTTCGTGCAGAATCTTCTCTGAGATGGGGTTGTCATTAGAGTACAAAGTGGGCACCATGACCGAGAATCCTTGGGATCCTCTAATTTCTGATAAGGTATATAACCTTTGGTTCTTAGGATTCTCTCTGTTGTTTTTGTATCTGTCTGCAACACATTTGCTGTACTGAAAGTTGTAGGCTGTTTAGGCTGTAGCTTTGTAATATGCCTATTTACATACTGACTGTAAAAATATCATGTGACGAACATAGGTTATACAATGTAAACACAATATCGCATGGCTTCTTATTAAACGTTTTTCATGATTGTCATCACAGGTATGGTGGACCCAAGCATTGTGCCCACAGCAACAACAACTGCCCATACACCAATAGGGCGACAACTGCCTCGACAAAGAGGGACTACAAGGAGGTCAACGACAGTACCCACAGCTGCAGGTTTGTCAAATGCAACGACCCCCACAGTTTTAAAATTTTAGGGAGTTGTTCCCTGTTATGCTAGGTCGTTTCCTGATGCACTCTGGATATTCGGTGCAGGACCTCCATTAGAGTACAATACTTTTGGATCATGTGATTGCGTCTGCTCAAATTGTCATTTTAGAGTACTTTCCCAGTGCTAATCAAGGTATCTTTATCATAGCAGCCATCCAAACACACCCTTACATCAGCCATCCAAACACACAGTTACAGCAGCCATCATCACAATAATATAGTTATTTAATGAAGAGACAGCTTAGTTAAGCAGTATAATTAATCTAAATTTGGTGATCTTGCATAAACCCGTCAACTATGGTATGTGAATTCTGGAAATCCAAAGAGAACTTAAGCTATGTGGAACAACTTGCTCTTCAGGTGCTTCTTTATACCCACTAAAATCTGGTCAATTTGTTTCTAAGATACAGGATTTGATCTTTTATTGTTGATGATATGCATGTAGAAGTCATAAATATGTAGTATTATAGGCTGCAATTTTTATTTTTGCTCCTCATTCAGTTCAGATAAGTGAAAAGCAACATATGCAATTGTAATCCTATAATTAAATTATATACGTAAAGTGGGTTGTGTATCAAAATGGGCGGGTAGCACCGATTTGTGCTACAAATTTGGTAAACTAATATTACGTTTTGTTGCTAATTTATATTATTCTTTCTTATATTTGCAGGTATCACCCTGCTTGCCTAAATATGATTATTGGCGAGGATTTACATGTGACCATGAGCAATGCTTACATGGTAAGAGAGCTCACAACAAATCACTGGACAAGTCTTTGCAATGAAGAATCTGAAGAAATCAAAGATGCTTAGCCGTGGGCAGGTACAATACCCAAGTCGTATTCATGTCCAGTAGTACTCTCCATCTTTAAGCTTAATGAACATATTGAATTATAGAATGATTTGAAGTCGTAAGTTATTTGCGTGGTATTATTTAGAGTATTGACATAGCTTACTTCGAAGCTGAAAATGACTTATGTCTATCCCAATAATACTATTTCCCTTTAGGAAGTTTGGGTTACAATACAGTAGGACACAAGAAAGTATATGCTTTACAAATTTCAAACTCAAAGGCGCATATCATTTTCGTGGAAAAAATTACACGTGTATATGCTTTAGGAATTTCAAGAACTGAGAACTACTCTACAGCAGCAAGAAAAATTTAAAGAACTTGGGGGTAAGCTTTGTTTGTTGTTTTGGTTTCTTTCGTGCAGAATCTTCTCTGAGATGGGGTTGTCATTAGAGTACAAAGTGGGCACCATGACCGAGAATCCTTGGGATCCTCTAATTTCTGATAAGGTATATAACCTTTGGTTCTTAGGATTCTCTCTGTTGTTTTTGTATCTGTCTGCAACACATTTGCTGTACTGAAAGTTGTAGGCTGTTTAGGCTGTAGCTTTGTAATATGCCTATTTACATATTGACTGTAAAAATATCATGTGACGAACATAGGTTATACAATGTAAACACAATATCGCATGACTTCTTATTAAACGTTTTTCATGATTGTCATCACAGGTATGGCACACCCAAGCATTGTGCCCACAGCAACAACAACTGCCCATACACCAATAGGGCGACAACGTAAGCCTCTACAAAGAGGGACTACAAGGAGGTCAACGACAGTACCCACAGCTGCAGGTTTGTCAAATGCAACGACCCCCACAGTTTTAAAATTTAAGGGAGTTGTTCCCTGTTATGATAGGTCGTTTCCTGATGCACTCAGGATATTTGGTGCAGGACCTCCATTAGAGTAAAATGCTTTTGGATCATGTGATTGCGTCTGCTCAAATTGTCATTTTAGAGTACTTTCCCAGTGCTACTTCCCAGTGCTAATCAAGGTATCTTTATCATAGCAGCCATCCAAACACACTCTTACATCAGCCATCCAAACACACAGTTACAGCAGCCATCATCACAATAATATAGTTATTTAATGAAGAGACAACTTAGTTAAGCAGTATAATTAATCTAAATTTGGTGATCTTGCATAAACCCGTCAACTATGGTATGTGAATTCTGGAAAGACAAAGAGAACTTAAGCTATGTGGAACAACTTGCTCTTCAGGTGCTTCTTTATACCCTCTAAAATCTGCTCAATTTGTTTCTAAGATACAGGAAGAATTTACAAGATCAATGGTCATTGGGATAGGTACTGCTCATTTCATCTACGTAATATTACTTTGTTAATTTATGAATAAATACACATAGTGAACAAGTTTGAACGTAATTGAATTCTTTCAACCTAATCATTATTTATTTTTAAATGTTATCCAGGAATGGGACAGTTAAGGACACCAGCAATGGAAAAGTGACAGTGATTTATAGCGCAAAGGATGTGATTTCAGCACTTAAAACACCTATTGTCAAGGACGTGAAGGTACTGATATTCCTGCATTAACAATAAAAATATTATTGTTTGTTGGCGGGGTAGGGGTACACAAGCAGAACTAAATAAAAATAAAAAATAATACTGTAAATGGATTAATTTTGGTTTACCGTGTCAAGAGTGTGCATCCAAACATAAATTGTCTTCCAGTAGGTTTATTTAAAAATGTATGCAACATTTGTTTCGGTTGAGCATTTCTCATTCCCTGTTCTATTCACTTCTAGATTAAATACTATATCATGCAAACTCATTTGTTAAGCTGCTTACTATACCACTTAAAAAGGTAATGCCAAACAGTCCCTAGAAAGAGTTGTAGTTTGTAATAAAGTTGCCTAATTTTCTTTAGCAATTTTATAAATTGTACGAGATATGTAATGGTGATATTAACTTCTTTAGTCTACTAATTTTGTTTAAGGTAGTGGGTGGCTTACCATCTTTTTTTCTTTTCACAACCAGTATTTGCCTGATGTACTTGACCCATTAGACCATGTCTCAAGACTATGACTTTGGCCTTTAAGTTTCTGTCGTAAATGTCTCAGTATGATACATATGTTTGCACGGGTTGATTTCAGTTTTATCCCACAAGAGCTGTTGTTATATTGTTATATACAATAATCATTTACAAACACCCTTAAAGTGAAGGTTTTATTGAGTATATTTGTTTTGTGGATTGATATCGTTTAGTTTAAGTATGCTGACTAAATTTAAATGTTTAAGAAGCCAGAAAGTATGACCACAGGGAGCTGGGAAAAAAGGTTGTTTGGACATTTTTATATGCATATGGGAGCTGGGGAGGACATAGTATGGTGTGCTGAGAGATGCGGCTGTGGCATTTGAGGATGTGGTGAGAGTTCATGGGTATGGTTTCGTTACTTTTGTCTCTTCTATATATATATATATATATATATATATATAGTTTTTATGGAGTGTTGACGGTTAATTTTACTAACTAATTTGCAGATACAGTGATGGATGCATCTTAAACTGCTCAAAAGCAATCATTGCTGGCCACATCAGCTTCTGCAACTATAATGGTCAGTAAAAGCTAAAATCCCTTTTCTAGAATTATATACCTTTTAAAAAAGACAAAAACTATTTGCTACATTTATGTCGTAGTAGACATGAAGCGAACTTTAGAGTAAAGGTGTAATTCACAAGTTCAGCGGGTTGGGGTGACACTTTAGGAGAGGGACAGATCCTCAAGTGCTTTGGCATGTTTTCGTGAATGGATAACTAATGCGTTTACAAATTAGCAAAAACAGCTTCAGAAGTCGTACAACTTGCAGCTTGGCGTACTCTTTTATACCAGTATGAAATTAGCAAAAAAAGTTTGAAGATGGTTTGTTTCCCACGGGATTTAGCAAAGAGGCAACATATAAAATTTAAAAGCAGGTAAGTTGTGTTATCACTTTATAAAATATATTAACGTATATAAAGGAACTAAAATTTTTTTAACTACGGGTTATTTGTTTAAATGGGTTGAACTATTAGTTCTTTGGCATTGTGTCTTTCTATTCATGTGTCCTCTTATGTGTACTCATATATAGACTTTTTGTTATATGTTGTGACAGCTTAATGAATGCAGTAGAAGGGTGATGTCCTGTGTTTTGCTGTTGCAAGGTATGAGCTACTTATAAAATTTTCGAACCTAATCTCCCAAACACACCCTAAAATTGCAGTCCCTAACGTAACTATATTGTATATATTAACACAGTCCCAAACACCCTCTAAGTTATATTTATTAGTCATGTTGTTATTGCTGCATTTGATTGTTGAAATGTTTGGAAAAGTAGTTGTAATTATAGCTGATGCATTTGTTTCTGAAAATCGTTGAAGGCCAAAATTCAGGAAAAATTACCGAGTCTGCAGAGTGAGTGTTTTCATTTCTTACCTCTATTTCTAGATTATACAGATTCATTATACGTCCACATTTACTTAAAATCATGTTATTGATGAAGGAGTCAGGCCAAGTTTCAGAGGAACTGTACACACCTTGCTGCAATTGCTGATTCCCACCCACAAGCACCTGTTGTTTATTCTCAAGTACATATCTCAGGTTAGCGAACCAAAAAGGTCTGCGTGGAAAATCACATTTGCCACCATGTGCAGCCCGAATCAACTTTGATGTTATAGCATCACACTTTCTGGCGCCAAAACTTATAAATATTTCTTTATCAGTTAAATAACAAGGTAAATAGTAAAACTAAAATGTTTCAGTAAAGTGCTAAATAAACATGACCATACAGTATTTAAATTATGTATTGTGTTTATAACTCATATGTTTGGTTATAAACTTATAATGTTTTGTGGTTGGTTGTATTTTAAGGTTCAGCGACTGAAGGTCCTGCAAATCAATGAGGTCAGAGTCATGAGTACGAAAACATTGCCCTATGATTCGGTAAAGGTGTCCAATGGGTCATTTGAAAAAAATGATTCTCTAGATCCTATTGTAAGCTACTTATGATGTGATTTAGATATGCGGCCTATTATGGCTCATATATATTGATGCAGCATTGTAATTCGAAATTAGAACTACCTTTAGCTATATAAGCCTACAGCGAATCGTGGAGTCTATATGAATTGGCTATCTAATGTTTACTTTTGGCGGCTTATGAGAATATGGGATTTTTATTTTTACCCAAAAAAGAGAATATGGGATCTTTTGTAGTTTTTTTCATGCTTCTTCCTTGAGACTCACGTTTCAATTAGATGCATCATTATACTTATACTTCAATTTACACAAACATTAGACTACCATAAGAAAACCCACATAAACATTACGTGACACGTTTACACCACCATTACGCAACAAGCATTTACCTAAAACCTATAGCAGCACCAAAATTAGTGCCACACAAAACATATAAAAGAGTAAAAAACACAACTACAAGAACTAAACTATAAATCAACAAAATAATTACCGCAACGTAAACATAGAAGCATTAAATATTAGGTCTAAGTATAACAATTCTATTAACATAATATAACAATTCTAGATGATGATATTGGATCAAGTGGTCAACTACATAAAACTCGCCAGAAAGCTAAACTCTTAACGTTAAAGACTGACAGTACTTACATTCACATCCACCTTATCTTGAAGAGTTTAGCGTGTATCCGAGTTCTCTTTTATCTCTTAACGTTAAAGACGATGGCTGCTTCCTTATTCTAATTAGTGTGGTGATACATAATATTGTATATTTATACTGCCCCTTTATATCATGTAGGTGCTTCCATTGAAACTCGGGTACTTGATGTGGAGTGGTTGGGTAATGTCACAATTTGATGCCAAGAAAGTGGCCTTGAAGCCGAGTTGTGCTTTAAAGGAAAATCGTTTCTAGGCAGACACAACAATTACAGGTCTATCAGAGGAAAGATCGTATCCTTATTAAAAATGGAAACAATTTACGAGATCAATGGTCATTGGGATAGGTACTGCTCATTTCATCTACGTAATATTACTTTGTTAATTTATGAATAAATACACATAGTGAACAAGTTTGAACGTAATTGAATTCTTTCAACCTAATCATTATTTATTTTTAAATGTTATCCAGGAATGGGACAGTTAAGGACACCAACAATGGAAAAGTGACAGTGATTTATAGCGCAAAGGATGTGATTTCGGCACTTAAAACACCTATTGTCAAGGACGTGAAGGTACTAATTTTCCTGCATTAACAATAAACATATTATTGTTTGTTGGCGGGGTAGGGGTACACAAGCAGAACTAAATAAAAATAAAAAATAATACTGTAAATGGATTAATTTTGGTTTACCGTGTCAAGAGTGTGCATCCAAACATAAATTGTCTTCCGGTAGGTTTATTTAAAAATGTATGCAACATTTGTTTCGGTTGAGCATTTCTCATTCCCTGTTCTATTCGCTTCTAGATAATACCTATTTGTTTCATGATGTGTCCACGACTTGCTCTTTCAGCTGGTATGTCATATATCTATTACAAAAGCATATACTGAAAATTACTGGGGTCTAATGCATTAATTGTTTGATCAGGAACTAATCGTTATGAAACATGGAGCCGAACAGGTTGTAGGAGAATTAAGAACGGTGATCTTTGTGATGAAATTGGGGTTCTTTGTTATAGACCCCAACTTTTCACAGTTTGCACCAAAAGGTTAAGTCAGTTATTAAGGTTGAACCGTACCACGTTTTTTAACATTGTTCAAGCCAGTGTTGGTGATGGAACTGTCATTATGAACAATCTCCTACAGGTTTGTTCAAGTTATAGCATATCACCCTTCATTCTATGACAATTGCAGTATCTCCTTGATTCATTATACTGATGTATTTTTTATTTTTTATTTTCTGAGAACAGCATTTGAAATAAAAGAATGCTCCAGTTATGGAAGGAGTGTTGCTAGAGACGAAAAACATGCTGCAACTGTCGGGAACCCCTGCCACGTACTACCGAATCCTAACATTCCTGAAACCGATGAGATAATAACAATGCAAATACGACTGTAGCATTATAAATCAACGTTGAAAAAAAGTCCCCAGATATTTTACTCCGCTTTTAATTTTCTCAGCTACAACCAACTGACAGGTCCACAGCTAACGCTAGAGGTAAGGACAGAAAGGCACACATCTTGGGAAGAACAGCGGCTCCGAAACCGTGTATCGTTAAAAACACCATTGGAAAGAAACCCCAACTCAAACCAGGTATATCCTAGATGACACACTTACAAATGCGTCTCCGGAACCGTGTATCGTTAAAAACACTATTGGAAATAAACCCCGACACAAACCAGGTATATCCTAGACGACACACGTACAAATGCATAAATGTGCTATTAGTATTTGGAAAAAAATTTATTATCAAGAGATGTAGGCAACAGTTTAAGTTATACTCACTTTCTGCAATGTGTTGTCATTACAGTTACTAATCAAACACGAAAACAATGATTAAGCAGTACACATGGGAGTAGCAGCCAAACGCATTCGACGACTCGAGACAGGTTTTAAGTTAAATGCTTTTGTTTCTTTAAAACAAAGATCCATACCAGTTCCTAGCCAGAGCTGCTGCTACTGCCAAGATGAACCAACAAAAGAATGATACCGATCTTGCTAATAAAACTATACAGTGTATCAATACAATATTTGAAATATTTAATGGTGATCTTCATTGTTGTGTATGTGGCACTTTATTAACTTCGCAGATTACTTTCTGTGTGACATAGGAAGAGATTTTGCTTATTAACTTATCAAGTTAAGCTAATAGCTTATAGAAGTTCATAAACTCAACTTAATAACTTTATAATTTATAAAAAAAAGATGGCTTATATCTTTGTTTGGTATGAAACAGGTGATTGGTTTTGTAACTTTGCGTACAAGGGTCAAGCAGGTAGCATAAAACAAATACTTATGCATTAAAGTTTGATATAAAATATCATTTACGTGGTTGATTCTTTGATGTTGTTTTATGTGTTTTTTTAGGTGTTGTTTTAGGTGTCTTTATTAAATGATGATGGGGATCCTATTAAAAGCAAAAGGTGTGAGAGTGCTTGACATGGTCCATAGTTTCTACAATGCACATGACAATGAAAAGACTTTGTTACGGTTTTTTCCCGGGATTATAACTTGGGTTCACTGTTTTGTTGGAAAATAAGTCATCAACCACATAGACGATGTTTGATGGTTTAGTCTTTTTTTTTTATTCAATATAAGAAAATTCGATATAATTAATAATAATTAAGTTATACATATGTTCTCAGTTATATAATATTACCTTCGATTTTCTTTGTTTTTTTTATATTAATATATATATATATATATATATATATATATATATATATATATATTATATATAAACAATCGTTTCAAAGCATAAACAACATATTAAACATTCACCTACAAAAAACAAAAAAAACAAAAAAAACAAAAAAAAAAAACAAAAATAAATAAAAAAAAAAAAAAAAAAAAGAAAAAAAAAACATCTACATAATCCATCAAAATAATAATTAACCTCCCCGTCCTTAAATATGAGTTTCAATTGACTAATACCATCACAAGAATAACTATAAGTCAGACCTGTCTTTTTATTAATACATAAGTTATAACTATAAAAGATCACTGATATCCGTACATGACTAAATTAAAATGTAAATTACAAGTCATAACCACAAAATATTACTTAAGCACTCCGTCCTTACAAGTGAGTTTCCGTTAACAAATACAATCAAATATTAGTTAAGTCAGCCGCACTTAAAAATGAATTTCCGTTAACAAATACAATCAAAAGAAAAATTAAGTTTTTCCATGCGACTCATGCATTATTAAACAGTATATACAAAAGAGATATACACCATAAACAACAAATTAAAGATTCACTTACAAAAACAAAAACAAAAACATAAAAAAAAACAAAAAAAAAACAAAAAAAAAACGAAAAAAAAATCCTAAAATAAAAATAAATAAATAAATAAATAAAATCTAAATTATATAAAAAAAAATAAATAACAATTAAAATTTATGTCAACCAACGTGTGCAACCTGATCATTGCTAAGATGTACCAGGGAGGAGCTGGTGATGCTACAGGAGGAATGGATGAGGAACTCGCACCATCAGGTGGCGGTGCTTGTCCCAAGATCGAAAAGGTCGACTAAGTGTGTGGTCGATATTTATCTGTTTACTTCTGATACTTCCCAAATAAGAGACATCTTCACCCTTATGAACGGTCACTTATCGAGTTGACTTTGGGAGATGAAAATTATGAACAGGTTGATAATAAGCATGTAACTCCTTAAATTTTCTTAAGTTTTTATTTGATGATTGATTCTTACCAATAACGTATCTGTACATGCATATTGTTAAATGTTTTGCAATTGCAAGTTTTAGGAAGAGTTGTTTCATTAAGGAAGAAAGTGTGGTATCAGTTGGAAAAGAAATTACATCACTCGTGCTCAGGTCAGCACCCCTTCCAAATTTTTCTTTAACAAATAGCATAGTTAGTTAATCGAACTCAAAGTGACAACAATTATTATCGCTATATCTGACATATAATCGGTATAACTAATGTTAAAAATTTTCAACAATCAACAACGAAGCGCGAGGCAGAGGAGCGGTTAGTAACTATTTATTTACTATCATAAAAGTCTATCGATAATGTGAAATATGGTTGTTATAATCATACTTAACACACTAATTGTAACACCCCAACCCGACAAGGGTAGAAGTATCACATTATGGTGACCAATCAAAGCATACATAAATACACAGCGGAAGTCTTAATAAATAACTCAAAGGAAATCAAGTCAACACGACTTGAATAGATACATAAGTTCGAAAGATAAAGAAATATCCAAAATACGAATACAAAGGAAATCCATGTCCAAAACAAAGTCATAAGATAAAGGTGGTCATCTAAGGTCAAAGCTCCATCTAAACTCTCATCCCATCCAAAGCATAATCCAAAAGCTCCTAGCTTAGATACCTGCCGCGGGAAAAGAAACGCGGCTGAGCTTTAAAAGCCCAGTGAACAGATATATATAATAAACGGAAACGAACAAATGAAGCATAATGAAAGAGATAATAGATAAGGTACAAGAGTAAAGGTTAGGACAGTCATCCACCACGAGCCCACATATATCACATCACATAAGCCTGCATAATCTAGAGGGGATACCTCTTAGTAACCAGATAATATGAGGGGTGTCCTCATGTATCCAATGGAGTGATCAGCTCCCACATTTTGTGAAAGACGTGGATTGCACCCATCATCAGTCACCACATATCACATATCATATCACATATCACAATACAAATCTAGGATGCATCCATACGCCCCCCACACAAATCACATTGGCCATAATAATCATAAAGCGCGCATATCACAATCACAATGGGGACGGTGTGGCTAATCACTCGAACCACACACGAGTCATGCCAGTGGTGCATCAAAGGCATGGCCATGTTACCTTCATGGCTAGGAAACACATTTGGCTCGGGTATCAAACTGGGGTCACAAGTCAAAGGTTCATATCAAAGCAAAGGTTCACATGGTCATAATCATAATCCAAATGTAAAGGTTCATATCACAGGGTTCATATCAAAAGGTTCACATGCCAAAGGTTCAAATGATCAAGGTTCATAGCAAAGGTCAGGGTCACATCAAATCAGAGTTCAAGAGACTGAAGGCACCTTATTAAAAAGGGCAGAATATCTGTACCTTATTCCAAAAGCAATCACAAACTCAGAAATGAATAAGATGACACAGAATCAGGTCCTCTCCTTCTTCACACCTAGAGGGGTAGCAAAGAATTACAAACCTTTCCATTTTAAGTAACCTTCCATTTTTAGTAGGTTTCCAAATTTAGTAAGTTTCTATTTTTAGAAAGTTTCCATAATTAGAAGATTTCCATAATTAGTAAGATTTCCATATTCTCATTTAGGTTAAGTCATTCTTGAATCATATTATGGTTTTAGGGTGGATTTTAACAAGTCACAAAAGTTTAAGGTTAAATATAACAATTTCTCATATTCTAGGGTTTGAAATGCAAATATACCAAAGATGGAGGTTTAAAGTAAAATATATCATAATTAACTTATTCAAATCTTAAGTTATCCAGAATTACTCATTTAGTCCCTTAGGTTTCATAGTTTACACTTTATACCCTTGTAATTACATAAGTTACATTTTAAACCTTATGGTATCCATAATTACACATTAAGCCCTTAATTTATCAAAATTACACAACGGACACTTATTTCATTATGTTATACGAACATACCCTAAAACATTCATAATTTACACATCAAGTCCCTCAAGTTATCAAAGTTACATATTTAACCC
The DNA here is from genome assembly GCA_021014915.2 of Artemisia tridentata subsp. tridentata. Classification (NCBI taxonomy): domain Eukaryota; kingdom Viridiplantae; phylum Streptophyta; class Magnoliopsida; order Asterales; family Asteraceae; genus Artemisia; species Artemisia tridentata. The sequence continues at coordinate 407,914,792 of CP139507.1, forward strand.
TTAATTTACATTTTCAACCTTTAATTATCAATAATTACATATTAAGCCATTAAATTACCAAAATGACACATAACCCCCTGAATATAATTTATTTCTCAAATCAACCCTAAGTTTCCAGAAATTACATATTTAGTCCCTCTAATTAATTATTTTCAAAACCGAATTACATTTTATTAAACTAAACATTTTAATCCTCTTAAATATAAAAATTACACATGACACCCCCAACTTATATTTTATTCGAATAATACACAGTCCAAATTAAGTTCTAAAAATAACCCTTGAGTTTTAAAAGTTACAAAACACCCCCTAAACATTTTAATACAATTCGATAACCCCTTAAAACACACGAATTCAAACCCTAACACTTCCAATCTATTTTTAATCATTACACTATCATTAAACACTATTTATAATCACAAGAACAAGCCCTAATGTTCTAAACCCTAGTTCGCACGTTTTTATTTCTTTTTCTTCTTTATTTTTCTTTAATCCGATTATGCAAATAATTCACCAATAAATATTTCAGGCCTCAACAATTCAAAATATCATTTTTCCCAGATTAACATGATTATATAGAGTCTAAATAAAATGAATATGAAGCCTCAAAAATTCGGATACAATTATTTAGGTTTTATACACGATTTTAAGATTTAATTCACAAATAATTCGTAGATCATGCATGGTATGTTCTTATCATTTTATTTGATGTTCATAGATCATAAGAGACTCAGGAAAAATGGCAAACCGAATTTAGGATGAGTCGAATGGCTGGCACAAATTCTTTCTTTTCGGTTCTACACGCGACACACAACAATTTACCACGGCCTCACGAACGATCTACAAATCTTGTAATCATTTTTCATAGAACATATATGATGTAAGGATCTTGAAATAAATAAGAAACGAATTTTATAGAGGTCGGATTATTCATAAACGAATTTACCTCAATGTTACACTCGCTACAAAGAAAACTCGCCCAAGATCGAACCAGGTCACAAACAATTCGAAAGGTATTTTTATTGGCTTATTGTGATGGTGTATAACACAGGAAAATTGGTCTTGTGTTTCCAGAAAATCGGATGAGCACTAGGGAGAATTTTTGTGTGTTTTTCTTTTATTCGGCTAGGATGAATTAGGGTTTAATGAGATTGGTTCAAATAGGATGTAATTGACCGAGATTTTGGGAGATAATGGCACAATAATTTCGGCTAGAAGGTTTACCAAATCACTCACATTTAATTTGAATTGTTTCCTTATTTTATTTTGTAATTTCAATACATTTAAATAACTTTTAAAGCAACGTAATGTATACTTAATTATTTTTGGCTAGAATGGGACTTGTTTATGTGTTATAATAATTTTGTTAGCTTGCACAAATATTTTATGATGCTCTCTAATTATTTCATGTCATACTTGGTTCATTTCATAATTTTTGGAATTAATTTATAAGTTATATAAGCCTTTATTTAATTTTCAAAGTTGTAGGGGCATTTTGGTCTTTTTGCACATTTTAGATTTTAGGGTTTTACAACTCTTCCCCTCTAAACGAAAAATTTCGTCCTCGAAATTTGCAAAGAAGTAGAAATGAAATGGAACGGAAACAAAACAGAGACATACCAGATCAGAATACAAAATGAGGATAACTAGCTCGAATAGACTCCTCGGTCTCCCAGGTAGCTTCCCGCTCTGGGTGGTTCCGCCAAAGAATCTTAACGAACGGAATGACTTTTCGTCTCATAACTCGCTCTTGGCGATCCAGAACCGCTTCCGGCTCTTCAGACAAAGACATATCGGGCTGAATCTGATCGAAAGGATAAGATACCACATGAAGAGGATGATAGTTGTATCCCCGTAGAAGAGATACATGGAATACATCATGCACATGCGAAAGCTGGGGAGGTAGAGCTAAACGGTATGAAACCTCTCCAATACGTTCCAGGATCTCGAATGGTCCGATGAATCGAGGACTCAGCTTGCCCTTGATTCCAAAACGCTTGACTCCCCGAAACGGTGAAACCTTAAGGAAAACCCGATCACCAACCTGAAACTCCAAATCACGACGGTGCTTATCCGCATAACTTTTCTGACGAGCCCGAGCTTCTTTCAACTTCTCCCTAGCAACATCTACCTTCTCATTCGTGATCTGAACCAACTCCGGACCCTCAATAGCACGCTCTCCCACCTCGTTCCAACAAACGGGTGCTCTACATTTCCGTCCATACAACATCTCGAAAGGAGCCATCCGAATACTAGCATGCCAGCTGTTGTTATAAGCGAACTCTACCAAACAAAGATACTCGTCCCAACTACCCGTCCACTCTAACGCACACGCCCTCAGCATGTCCTCCAAAGTCTGGATGGTCCGCTCTGACTGACCATCTGTCTGAGGGTGGAAAGCCGTACTGAACTTGAGTCGTGCACCCCAAGCCTTTTGTAAACCCCTCCAGAATCTAGAAGTAAAACGTGGATCTCTATCGGAAATAATAGCAGTGGGCTTTCCATGAAGCCTAACAATCTCCTGCCTAAAGATCTCCGCCAACTTATTAACACCGTAATTCACACGAATGGGTAGGAAATGAGCCGATTTGGTCAGCCGATCAACGACCACCCAAATCGCGTCATGTTTCCTTCTGGTAATAGGTAATCCCGTAACAAAATCCATAGTAACTTCCTCCCATTTCCAAGTCGGAATATCTAACGGCTGTAATAATCCACTGGCTCTCTGGTGCTCGATCTTGACCTGCTGACAAGTCAAACACCTAGCTACATAAGATGCCACGTCATGTTTCATGCCGCTCCACCAGAAGTGCTGCTTCAGGTCTCGGTACATTTTGGTGGAACCCGGATGTATAGTAAAGGGAGAACTATGCGCCTCTGACAAAACAGCTTCTCGCAAATCAGGATCGTTAGGAACACAAAGACGATCCTCGAACCATACCACACCGAACTCATCGACCCGAAACTCAGATTGCTTCCCATCTTCTACGTTCTGCACAATAGCCCAGAGTTCACCGTCATCCTTCTGGGCTTCTTTAATCCGCAGGATGAGATTGGACTCAACCTTTAGACTAGCCCAGTAACCGTCACAACCCCGAACACAAAACTCAACATCAAGAATCTCCAAATCATTTAGAATCCGAGGCTCAAAGTTCAGACTAGCGACCATACCCGACTTCCGGCTAAGAGCATCGGCAACAACATTTGCCTTGCCGGGATGATACTGGATGTGGGTGTCGTAATCTTTCAGGAGCTCCAACCATCGCCTCTGTCTCATATTGAGCTCCTTCTGCGTGAAAATATATTTGAGGCTTTTGTGGTCGGTGAAAATGTCACATGACTCGCCGTATAGATAATGCCGCCATATTTTAAGAGCGAAAACCACTGCAGCCAATTCCAAATCATGTGTCGGATAATTTTCTTCATACGGCTTCAGTTGCCTCGAAGCATAGGCGATGACTTTCCCGTGTTGCATTAGAACGCAACCCAAACCCTTTTTAGATGCATCACTATAGATCTGGAAACCACCCGAACCAGACGGAAGGGTCAAGATAGGTGCAGACACTAATCTTTGCTTTAACTCTTCAAAACTGTTCTCCCTCTCCTCAGTCCATACAAATTTCTCCCCTTTTCTCATCAACTGTGTCAACGGTAAGGCTAGCCGCGAGAAACCCTCAACGAAACGACGATAATAACCCGCGAGTCCCAGAAAACTTCTCACCTCAGTCACATTTGTAGGTCTAGGCCATTTAGTGATAGCCTCGACCTTCGCTGGGTCCATAGTGATACCCTCCGCAGAAACAATGTGACCTAGAAAAGCTACCTGACTCAACCAGAATTCACACTTAGAAAACTTCGCGTACAATTTCTTCTGTCTAAGAATCTCCAACACAGTCCGAAGATGCTGTTCGTGCTCCTCCTCGGATTTCGAATAGACAAGAATATCATCGATGAAGACAATGACAAATTTATCGAGGAAATCATGGAAAACCCGGTTCATAAGGTCCATAAAAACGGCCGGAGCATTGGTCAAGCCGAAAGGCATAACCAGGAATTCGTAATGACCATAGCGGGTTCGAAAGGCAGTCTTAGGAACATCTTGTTCCCTCACACGAAGCTGATGGTAACCCGATCTCAAATCAATCTTAGAGAAGTGCTTTGCCCCTTGCAATTGGTCAAACAAATCGTCGATGCGCGGAAGGGGATAGCGGTTACGGATAGTAATGCGGTTGAGCTCCCGGTAATCAATACAAAGGCGCATACTACCATCCTTCTTTTTCACAAATAGCACAGGAGCGCCCCAGGGAGAAACACTAGGACGAATGAAACCGTTCTCCAATAACTCCTCTAACTGTACTTTCAATTCTTTGAGTTCAACTGGAGCCATTCGGTACGGAGCCTTAGAGATAGGCTCAGCACCGGGAACTAGATCAATACAGAATTCAACTTCTCTGGTTGGAGGAAGACCAGGAAGCTCTTCGGGAAAGACATCAGCGAACTCCCGAACAATGGGAACACTACTAACATCAGGTCCCTGAGAAGACGTATCTTTAACAGAGGCCAAAAACCCTTGGCAACCATGAGAGATTAGGGTCCGCGCTTTCATAGCAGAAATAAGTTTAACAGATTTCAAAGGCTGAGAACCGTAATAAACAAAGTCCGGATGATGGATATCGCCAAAACTCACACTCCTAGCATGACAGTCGATGGTGGCCTTATGAGAAGACAACCAGTCCATACCCAAAATCACATCGAAATCAATCATATCGAGGGGAAGCAAATTAGCCGGACGAACACAATCATCAAATCTTAGCGGGCAATCCACATATTCACAATCGATAATGACTTGAGTTTTCATAGGAGTAGAGATAGATATAAGATTATTCAATGGTATTGGGGTCATATTTATTTTCTTGGCAAGCGTATTAGATATTATAGAGTGTGTAGCACCGGTGTCAAATAAAGCAAAAACGATATGATCTCCAATATAAAGATGACCGGTAATGGTACCTGACGTGCCTGCCGCCTGATCACGTGTAAGAGAATAAACCCGACCAGTAGTAGGAGCTGGTCTACCCGAACCTGATGGAACAACTTGCTTCCTCTTGTCATTCGGACAATCCTTCACCCTGTGCGAAAGAGACCCACAAGCAAAGCATCCTCCCGAAGCCTTGTGGCATGGCCCCGGATGAGGCTTCCCACAAGTGGGACAAAGCGGTGGAGGAGGTAACACTTCACTAGTCCTCCTCTGTCCAGAAGAACCTGACTGATAACCCGACTGAGCACCCCGAGTAGTCTGATCACGATACTGACGTGGGTTGTTGTTGAACCCACTCCTCCCAGAAACCTGCCGATCATAACCCCGAGAATCCTGTCGCCTCTGACTGTAATCCCGGTCCTGGCGACCATGCTGATCATACCTATGGTCCTGTCGACCTCTCTGATCCTGACCCTGTCCCTGCTGACTCTGTCCCCTGGAATGCACCCGGTTACCATCCCTATCACGCTTATTAAAACCACTACTATCACTATGCAACATCTCAATGTTGCGAGCGTCGTTCGCAACCGAAGCCACATCATCATAATGCGTATTCACGATACGGTCCAATATCCATTTCTTTAACGCTCACTTAAATGTCTTAGCCTGACGGTAAGCATCTCCCGTAATCTCTGGCCCGACAAAACTGGCCAGCCTCATAAACCGCTGCATAAATTCCCCAGTCGTCTCCCGGTCCCCCTGACGGATGTTCCCATACTCCCGCTCATATCGCTGCTGTTCAGCCACTGGAATGTACTGTTTATAAAAGATATCCATAAAATCCTCCCAAGTACAAGTCTCCTCAAAACCCTGCTCCTGAGACTGAGCATAAGCTGTCCACCAGCTCTGTGCATCGCCCTCAAACTTAAATTCAGCCAATCTCGTCTTAAACTCATCTGGACAACCCAAAACTTTAAACATCTTCTCCATGTGGATGATCCAGTCTTCTGCCTCAGTGGGAACGGCAGCTGATCGGAAAGAGAGGGGTTTGAGCTTGTTAAACCTCTCAATCCAAACGTGGATACCAACTGGTGGAGCAGCGGGTGTAGCAGTGGGTGGAACAGTGGGTGGAGCATCGCCACCGCCACCACCAGAAGAACTTGCCCCGTTCCTGATGTTATTGGTGACCTGAGTCACCACTCGAGGAATAGCAGCAGCCACAGCAGCGGCTATCATAGCCTCAAAATCAGGGCCATCGTTCCCATTAGTATACTGAGTGAAGCGCGTATTCACCATCTGAATGGTTACAAAAAGAATTAGCAACAACATAAGGAAAAATAAGCACGAAATGGAAGACGAAGCAGAAACCTATGTCTACCCAAAACCTCACCAGTCAAAACTTAAGCCTTAAGGGTCAAATCCTAGGGTCCATAAGACTCACAGGCCATGACTTATGTACTACAGGTCGCAACCTGGGCTCTGATACCATAATTGTAACACCCCAACCCGACAAGGGTAGAAGTATCACATTATGGTGACCAATCAAAGCATACATAAATACACAGCGGAAGTCTTAATAAATAACTCAAAGGAAATCAAGTCAACACGACTTGATTAGATACATAAGTTCGAAAGATAAAGAAATATCCAAAATACGAATACAAAGGAAATCCATGTCCAAAACAAAGTCATAAGATAAAGGTGGTCATCTAAGGTCAAAGCTCCATCTAAACTCTCATCCCATCCAAAGCATAATCCAAAAGCTCCTAGCTTAGATACCTGCCGCGGGAAAAGAAACGCGGCTGAGCTTTAAAAGCCCAGTGAACAGATATATATAATAAACGGAAACGAACAAATGAAGCATAATGAAAGAGATAATAGATAAGGTACAAGAGTAAAGGTTAGGACAGTCATCCACCACGAGCCCACATATATCACATCACATAAGCCTGCATAATCTAGAGGGGATACCTCTTAGTAACCAGATAATATGAGGGGTGTCCTCATGTATCCAATGGAGTGATCAGCTCCCACATTTTGTGAAAGACGTGGATTGCACCCATCATCAGTCACCACATATCACATATCATATCACATATCACAATACAAATCTAGGATGCATCCATACGCCCCCCACACAAATCACATTGGCCATAATAATCATAAAGCGCGCATATCACAATCACAATGGGGACGGTGTGGCTAATCACTCGAACCACACACGAGTCATGCCAGTGGTGCATCAAAGGCATGGCCATGTTACCTTCATGGCTAGGAAACACATTTGGCTCGGGTATCAAACTGGGGTCACAAGTCAAAGGTTCATATCAAAGCAAAGGTTCACATGGTCATAATCATAATCCAAATGTAAAGGTTCATATCACAGGGTTCATATCAAAAGGTTCACATGCCAAAGGTTCAAATGATCAAGGTTCATAGCAAAGGTCAGGGTCACATCAAATCAGAGTTCAAGAGACTGAAGGCACCTTATTAAAAAGGGCAGAATATCTGTACCTTATTCCAAAAGCAATCACAAACTCAGAAATGAATAAGATGACACAGAATCAGGTCCTCTCCTTCTTCACACCTAGAGGGGTAGCAAAGAATTACAAACCTTTCCATTTTAAGTAACCTTCCATTTTTAGTAGGTTTCCAAATTTAGTAAGTTTCTATTTTTAGAAAGTTTCCATAATTAGAAGATTTCCATAATTAGTAAGATTTCCATATTCTCATTTAGGTTAAGTCATTCTTGAATCATATTATGGTTTTAGGGTGGATTTTAACAAGTCACAAAAGTTTAAGGTTAAATATAACAATTTCTCATATTCTAGGGTTTGAAATGCAAATATACCAAAGATGGAGGTTTAAAGTAAAATATATCATAATTAACTTATTCAAATCTTAAGTTATCCAGAATTACTCATTTAGTCCCTTAGGTTTCATAGTTTACACTTTATACCCTTGTAATTACATAAGTTACATTTTAAACCTTATGGTATCCATAATTACACATTAAGCCCTTAATTTATCAAAATTACACAATGGACACTTATTTCATTATGTTATACGAACATACCCTAAAACATTCATAATTTACACATCAAGTCCCTCAAGTTATCAAAGTTACATATTTAACCCTTAATTTACATTTTCAACCTTTAATTATCAATAATTACATATTAAGCCATTAAATTACCAAAATGACACATAACCCCCTGAATATAATTTATTTCTCAAATCAACCCTAAGTTTCCAGAAATTACATATTTAGTCCCTCTAATTAATTATTTTCAAAACCGAATTACATTTTATTAAACTAAACATTTTAATCCTCTTAAATATAAAAATTACACATGACACCCCCAACTTATATTTTATTCGAATAATACACAGTCCAAATTAAGTTCTAAAAATAACCCTTGAGTTTTAAAAGTTACAAAACACCCCCTAAACATTTTAATACAATTCGATAACCCCTTAAAACACACGAATTCAAACCCTAACACTTCCAATCTATTTTTAATCATTACACTATCATTAAACACTATTTATAATCACAAGAACAAGCCCTAATGTTCTAAACCCTAGTTCGCACGTTTTTATTTCTTTTTCTTCTTTATTTTTCTTTAATCCGATTATGCAAATAATTCACCAATAAATATTTCAGGCCTCAACAATTCGAAATATCATTTTTCCCAGATTAACATGATTATATAGAGTCTAAATAAAATGAATATGAAGCCTCAAAAATTCGGATACAATTATTTAGGTTTTATACACGATTTTAAGATTTAATTCACAAATAATTCGTAGATCATGCATGGTATGTTCTTATCATTTTATTTGATGTTCATAGATCATAAGAGACTCAGGAAAAATGGCAAACCGAATTTAGGATGAGTCGAATGGCTGGCACGAATTCTTTCTTTTCGGTTCTACACGCGACACACAACAATTTACCACGGCCTCACGAACGATCTACAAATCTTGTAATCATTTTTCATAGAACATATATGATGTAAGGATCTTGAAATAAATAAGAAACGAATTTTATAGAGGTCGGATTATTCATAAACGAATTTACCTCAATGTTACACTCGCTACAAAGAAAACTCGCCCAAGATCGAACCAGGTCACAAACAATTCGAAAGGTATTTTTCTTGGCTTATTGTGATGGTGTATAACACAGGAAAATTGGTCTTGTGTTTCCAGAAAATCGGATGAGCACTAGGGAGAATTTTTGTGTGTTTTTCTTTTATTCGGCTAGGATGAATTAGGGTTTAATGAGATTGGTTCAAATAGGATGTAATTGACCGAGATTTTGGGAGATAATGGCACAATAATTTTGGCTAGAAGGTTTACCAAATCACTCACATTTAATTTGAATTGTTTCCTTTTTTTATTTTGTAATTTCAATACATTTAAATAACTTTTAAAGCAACGTAATGTATACTTAATTATTTTTGGCTAGAATGGGACTTGTTTATGTGTTATAATAATTTTGTTAGCTTGCACAAATATTTTATGATGCTCTCTAATTATTTCATGTCATACTTGGTTCATTTCATAATTTTTGGAATTAATTTATAAGTTATATAAGCCTTTATTTAATTTTCAAAGTTGTAGGGGCATTTTGGTCTTTTTGCACATTTTAGATTTTAGGGTTTTACACTAATTAGTTACATATTTAAATATATACATGGAGAAAAAGTGTTTTGGTTCAGTCCAAGCCAACCTGTTTAAACGTATAAAAAAACTGCCTGTTTTGACCCATTATCTACACCAAATTGTCACATTCACCTGCTATGTACTCGCCATAACAAATACTTTTTGGATATGCAATAAAATAGCAACTTTTATTCTGCACCAGAACTAAAGTCTTATCGTATGCACATGCGTATCCAAATGTCAGACTGTTAGTCCTTGGTCCACATCTTATGGCGTATATATATTCTTCTAATGACCTTATGACCGACTAATCCACGGGGTTTGAACCTACCGCCACACATACTTAAACCAGGTAAAGCCCTCCCTTTTCAGGAGGTAAAACACTATTGAGAATTGTGCGTAGGGCTTTGTATGATTGCTTATATGAACCGCCTAAAAGTAGGAGCGTAGCAACCCACTAAATGCTAATTTGTAACAATCTTAAAGAAGGAATACACATTTACATTAGACCTACTCACCTTCCGTGTATTTCAATAGCATTAGCACTTTCAAATTCTAAAAAGCATTAGTAATTCACATTGCGGTTTGCATGACTTTTTGCCTATTGTACTTTCTTCGTGATTAAAATAAATGCCTACTCTTTATTTATAATATATGATTAAAATGCATGTCAACTTATTTAATAAAGAATCAAAAACTAACATGTTCATGAATGTAAATTATTTAGGCTTTACATTTCCAAAAAAAAATTGTGATGACATAAAAAAAAAAGGAAATTGCTGCTCACCGGCCCTTGCACGGTGAGAAACTATTTTGATGTGAAATTGTTTTATCTTCATTTTTGCATTACATTTAGAGTGTTAATGTATGTTATTTAACACCACAATTACATATAACAAAAACATTAAGAGAAACAATAATACATCCATATAAAAAATAATTATTTAATACTCAATCACAAATAATCAATAATTACAATTAATTAACGACCATCTAATATTAAGCAACAAAAAATTACAAGTCATGCCCGCCCATCAGGCGGGCTTCGAAAACTAGTGTATATATATATATATATATATATATATATATATATATATATATAACACACACACACACACACACACACATACACACACACACACACACATGCATATAAGGTGAAACAAATTAAAAATGACAAATCAAACACCATATATATAATGAACAATATGTAAAATAATCATAATGTGTCTTACATATTCGTGTCGAGATGCGGCCAACGACCGAGATCCGTGGCGGCTAGTGACCTTGTTCTTCTTCCTATTTTCCTTATTGACTTTGGCCCTTTTGGCCGTCCTCTCATTAAGGTAGAACTGAATATGCTTCTCCCACATAGACGGCTCCATGTTCGGAGGAGGGTTTCTAACATAATAACAAAAAGCAGAAAATTAACATATATCAATTGCTAACATATTAAAAAAAATAACAAATATCAAAAAATTAACAAAAATAAAAAATATACCTTCGTATCCCACCTGGTATAGTCCAGTAATCTTGCTTCATGTCGTGCTTATTGTCCCTGTAGTGAGTTGCGAGATAATCGTTGATGCCATCTCTGATGGTCTCCCACCGGGGTGAACGCATGTGGGTCCTCAGATCAAACATTTCCTACAATCAAACACAACTAAAATAAATTTAAATAAATAAACAAATTTTTAATTTTTGTTAATTTTTTGATATTTGTTAATTTTTTTAATATGTTAGCTAATATATATATTTTTGTTAACTAATATATACAGATAAATAAATAAACAAATTTGTTAACTAATTTTTTGATATTTGTTAACTAATATATAGATAAATAAATAAACAAATTTAAATAAATATACACATTAAAATATATAAACACGATAACAAAACAATATAAAAGGAAAATAAAATAACAGACCCCGAGTTGAGGAAAGATATGCGCCTTCTTTTCTTGTAGGATCGAGTACTTCGAGCTTGATTGAGCTTGGTATAAACAAGAACCTCTGTAAGCTATACAAGCGTTTATGCGGAAACTAAACAGCAAGTATAATAAAAAGAAAAACTCTAAACGACAATGATCCTCTATGGATCAAACTATGAACTAAGAATTTGTGATATTCAATATTGAAAACGTTAAAGGTGTGCATAAACTCATAGATGGGTTTATCTTTTATACTAACAAGATCACCTAACCCTAACCCGTTCTACAAGAAAACGTGTGAAGAGATAAACAACAATCTCTTCTAAAAATAAATCTTAACAAACATTCTAAATATACGGATAACAAATAATACTATCCGCAGCAACAACACTATCGGCAGGAACAAGATAACACTGTCGGCAGCAATGAGCTTTCAGCAGGAACCAAAGCTATCGGCAGGAACCAGCTTAACACTATCGGCAGCAACAATGAAATTCTTATTTCCCAGAGATCCCGAGTTGAGGTAAGATATGCGCCTTCTTTTCTTCTTCGATCGTGTGCCAGGAATCATAGCACAACGGGAACTCCCTAATCAGCTCACCAACGTAGTTCTGAGTTGTACATTTTATATCGTGGCTGTGTACGACAAATTTCACACTGTTGACTACGCAAGAGTTGACTGAGATTGGGGTCGGTGATGGTCCACAAGCCAAAGCGAATAAGTCGGGAGTACAACTTGGGTCATTGGCTATGTAAAGCTTACGGATCTATGAAAAAAGATAAGAATAGATAGAGATGAGTAATAGTCGTTATTTATACAGGGAAATACATGCAATAAGTTTACCTTCATCTCAAACCAGCTAGCAAATTCTTTCGACATGTCGCTATCAGGAAATTCCCTGAAAATGTTCTTGATATTAGAATAAATCGAAAAAATAACTTGGGAAAAAGAAATTTCAAAATAAAAACGCGTACCTCTCAAACGCGTTCAGGTACATGTCGATCTCAGGACTATTGTGAAATACATACCATATCACTTTCTTCATTTCTTGGAGATCTAACCGAATCAATGTCTCTTTACCAGACTTAGTACATAGTGATCGGAACACCTGAAAATCACTTGTTGGGCGAGGACAGTCCTGATTACGGTCGGGACGATTAAATTTCGTCCCAACACCCCGAAAATAACGAGAACAGCAAGTTAATGCTTCGTCTGCAACATAACCCTCCGCTATTGAACCTTCCGGCTTAGCTTTATTTCGTACATAGTTTTTTAGCTTCTTTATTTATCTTTCAATGGATACATCCACCAGAATGAAACAGGCCCGCCTTTAAGAGCCTCTTCGGGTAAATGCATAAACAAGTGAATCATAACATCAAAAAAAGCAGGAGGATATATTTGCTCGAGACCGTACAAAATATTGATCAACTAGTCTTTAGCTTTCACCATGTCATTCACCATCAAAGTTCGGGTGCAAATTTTCTTAAAGAATAAACAAAGCTCGATTAATGGTGTATAAGTCTGTGCGTCCAAGTATTGCTGAAGTCCATAAGGAAGTAACCGTTGCATTATTATATGACAGTCATGAGACTTCATGCCCGTTATATTGTTATTATCTTTGGTCACTTTTGACTTGAACTTGGATCCGAAACCATATGGTAGTTTAATTGTTTTGATGTATTGACAGAAAAGTTTTCTTTTATCGGGTGTGAGGGAGTACTTAGCATGTGGCTTCAAGCACTTCCCATTTTGTTTGTTTCCGAGCCACAATTCCTGTTGAATGCCCAAAGCTTGCAAGTCTTGTCTTGCCTTAGCGGTGTCTTTAGATTTGTCATTCATTAACAAAGTGTTCAAGATACTCTCCAACACATTTTTTTCGATATGCATGATATCTAAATTGTGTTGTAGAGAAAGAGAAGACCAATATTCAAGCTCGTAGAAAATAGACCGTTTAGTCCAGTTCAGTTCGGTTTTCGTATTCCGTTTTATCTTCCCACCCCCATAATCTGGATGTTTCCCCGGCACACGTGTGGGCAATTTCGCAAGTTGAGTCAAGATAATAGCCGGAGTATCTTTTCTAGGAGGATCTCTATCATCGGTTTCACCATTGAATGTCTTATTGTCCCTCCTCCATTTATGGTTTTTTTTTAAGAATCTTCTATGGCCAACATAAGCTGTTTTGCTTATCACACGCGTAGCCGGAGTGTCTACTTTGCATGTAGGGCATGCGTAGTAACCTTGCCCACTCCAACCAGACAAACTACTTCGAGCAGGAAAATCATTGATGGTCCATAAAAGCATCAATCTCACATAGAATTCTTTTCCTTTAACAGCGTCCATAGTCAAGACACTTGATTTTTTCCATAATTCCTACAGGTCATCAATCAAAGGCTTTAAGTAAACATCAATGTCCTTTGCCGGTGATTTAGGGCCAGGAATCAACAACGTCAGCATCAAAGAAGTCTCTTTCATGCATAAACAAGGAGGCAAGTTGTATGTTGTTAATATCACCGGCCACATGCTGTAAGACTGACTAAGGTCGCCGAACGGATTGAAACCATCAGCAGCCAACCCTAATCGAACGTTTGTTGGTTCTTTAGCAAAATCCGAATATTTACCGCTGTCAAACTTCTTCCATGCTTTACCATCAACCGGGTGTTTCATCTTACCATTTTTCGTAGACTTTCCAGTAGCATGCCAAGTCATATTTTTTGCGGTGTGAATAGACTTTTACAAACGTTGTAGTCTAGGAATGATAGGAAAGTAACGCAACACCTTGTTAGGAACTTTCTTCCCCGTTGTGTTCTTTTCTTTCCATCTACTCATTTTACAGACCGGACAATACTCCAAATCTTTGGCATCATCCCCCCGATATAAAAAGCAATCATTTTCACAAGCATGTATCGACTCGTACCCTAACCCGATCTTTTTAAATGTCTTTTTTATAGCGTAGTATGACGGTGGGAGATTGTAACCTAACCTGGGCGGAAATACCTCCTGGAGAAATTTTAGCGTATTGTTAAATGAAGTATCACTCCATTTACCGCTGACCTTGATATGCGTAAACTTTGCCATAAATTCCAAGGTAGTCATTAAGTCACAACCCGGCTATAGAGCCTGGTTGGAACTGGCAAGTAACTCTTCAAACTCGTTACGTACAGGAGGTGTCGTTGCTTGAGTCGGCTCGTTACTTGTCTCGCCAATATTTCCTTGAGTTGGCTCATTTTGTTCATTATTCGGAGGAATATCAAGAATATCATTATTCAGAGGAATGTCAAGAATATCATTAAGGCACGCACCCATGTCACTCATCTCATGTTGTGTTGTGTTATGTACTAACGGCGGAGGATCCGGTTCACCGTGATCGTGCCATTGTGTATAAGTTGGGTCCCACCCACGGTGGCCTATGTGGTTTTTAAGATCATGTAGAGTTACCCATTCAACATTACGATAAATACGACATGGACATTTTATTTTTCCGTAACTATTCAGTAACGGCTTGCAATGATCGAGGAATGCGGCAAGACCATCAAAAAATTGTTTTGAACAACGACTCTCTAAACGGGTCTAACTCTTATCAAGTATCATAACTGCATTTTTATGATGGAAACAGTTATTATATGCACTTAATTAAACACATTCAAAAGATTCGACACAAACACATATAACCGTGGAATTATAAATACGAGTTGTTTTGTTCACCTAGTGCAACTATGGAAAGCAATCCTAACCCACTCTTTGAATGATTCGTCTCATATATGAATGCGTATAACTAATTTACTATTTGAGAAAATTTCGGCAGCATTTCCCCTCAACTCCCCAAATATGTGCATTAAAGACATATTCATAGTAGTAAAGGAGAAACACTGTCGAAATCATCTCAAATAGTAAATCAGTTATACGCATCCATATCCTAAATGAGACAAAACATTCAAAAAGCAGTCCCAAACAGGGGACTTTCCGAAATTAATTTCTAACAGATTAACTCCAGACGGGTGTTCTATAGGATGAGTAACTTCGGACGGGGACTTTCCGAAATTAATCACTAAAATCCTAAAACATTCACAAAAGTCTAACAAACAAGCAACTAACCAAACGCAATATCTAGTGTCTCGGCCAGAAAACTAAACTACTACAGCTGGAAAACTACAACTACTACGGCTGGATACAACAAAGCATAAAAATGAAAAAACAAGTAACATATTGTCTCAGCTGTCTCGGTTGTGGTCTCTCGGGCTACGGTCTCGAGTTGTGGTCTCGGGCTGTGGTCTCGGGCTGCAGTCTCGGGCTGCGGTCTCGGGCTTGGGCTATATAAAAAGAGAGCACATTTATATCGGTTGCTTAATACAAGAGCTAAAACTATTGACGGCGACATGTCGTCGGGATACCAAAAGGTTTTTTTTTTTTTTTTTAAAGAAAAAAAGGACCACATTACCTATGTCTCGGCTGTCTTAGCTCTCGACTCTCGCTAGCTATCAGTTGTATAAAAAAAAAAAAAAAAAAAAAAAAAAAAAAAAAAAAGAGAGAGAGAGACAGAAAACAACATAAAAAAATTAAGAATTACTACGTTAATTAACACTTAAATTACATAAATTTAAAAATAAAAATTAAAAAAATAGCAAAATTAAAAGTACCTGCATGGTGTAGAAGAAGAAGAAGTGGGGAAGAAGAATTAAACAAAGGAGGGGTTGAGGAAAGAGTTAAACAGGAGAAGAAGTGGGGAAGAAGTGCACAGTGGTGCTCGTGTAGTAGAGACTGTGGTGATGGTGGTAGAGCTACTGTGGTGGTGTAGTGATGGTGTGGTGGTGTTGGTGGATTACTGGTGGTGGTGTTGTTGGATTAGTGGTGGTGGTGTGGCGGTGGTATATCGCCGACAATAATTGAGGATAGCTCGATTTTTTTTCTAAGTTTTTGACCAGACCTGGTTTTTGTGTACTTTTAATATAACTTATAATTGTCTCGGCGACTTGTCGTCGGGACCAATAAAAATCTTTTGTCGTTTTGCTTTTTGTCATGATAAATGAAAATTTTAGGGGGGTTTTCCAAGTAAATACCGACGACATGGCGTCGGTATTTATT
Organism: Artemisia tridentata subsp. tridentata; assembly: GCA_021014915.2. Classification (NCBI taxonomy): domain Eukaryota; kingdom Viridiplantae; phylum Streptophyta; class Magnoliopsida; order Asterales; family Asteraceae; genus Artemisia; species Artemisia tridentata. The sequence continues at coordinate 407,931,448 of CP139507.1, forward strand.
GTATAATTAAAATTAAATACCTTAATTTAAAATTAATTACTTTTATAAAATTAAAAAAAGTTAATTAGTATAAATTCTTTTATTTAATATATAATTAAAATTAAATAAATTTATTTAAAATTAAATAAATTTATTTAAAATTAAATAATTTTATTTAAAATTAAATACTTTTATTTAAAATAAATACTTTTATAAAATAATAAAAAAATATTTAATTTAACTACATTTATTTAATATATAATTAAAATTAAATAAAATAACTAGTCAAAATTTTAACATGTCCCGGTAATTTTTCTAACATAAAAAACCCAAACCCAACATCTTTAACTTGAGGCGGTAACAATTCGTGCTTAAAAATAAAATATCCCGCCAAAATCCTCAACCTAAAGAGTAAACACACATATTATTGTACATAACATGTAGTTTAATGCATTTGTCATGTCCTGAGTCGAATAATGTAACTTTTCGATATATCATTGTAATTTAATGCATTTGTCATGTCCTGTTTATAGGATTCGGGTTACATTGCTATGGATATGCATAACATGTTAAACGGATGAGTCGAGTTGTTATGGATATACATAACATGTTAAACGGATAAGTCGAGATGCTATGGTTATACATGAGATGTTAAACGAATGAGTCGAGATGCTATAGATATACATAACATGTTAAACGGATGAGTCGAGTTGTTATGGATATACATAACATCTTAAACGGATGAGTCGAGTTGTTATAGATATACATAACATGTTAAACGAATGAGTCGAGATGCTATGGTTATACATGAGATGTTAAACGAATGAGTCGAGATGCTATAGATATACATAACATGCTAAATGGATGAGTCGAATTTTGTTATGGATATACATAACATGTTAAACAAATGAGTCGAGATGCTATGGTTATACATGAGATGTTAAACGAATGAGTCGAGATGCTATAGATATACATAACATGTTAAACGGATGAGTCGAGTTGTTATGGATATACATAACATGTTAAACGGATGAGTCGAGTTGTTATGGATATACATAACATGTTAAACGAATGAGTCGAGATGCTATGGTTATACATGAGATGTTAAAAGAATGAGTCGAGATGCTATAGATATACATAACATGTTAAATGGATGAGTCGAGTTGTTATGGATATACATAACATGTTAAACGGATGAGTCAAGTTGTTATGGATATACATAACATGTTAAACGAATGAGTCGAGATGCTATGGTTATACATGAGATTTTAAACGAATGAGTCGAGATGCTATAGATATACATAACATGTTAAACGGATGAGTCAAGTTGTTATGGATATACATAACATGTTAAACGAATGAGTCGAGATGCTATGGTTATACAGGAGATGTTAAACGAATGAGTCGAGATGCTATAGATATACATAACATGTTAAACGGATGAGTCGAGTTGTTATGGATATACATAACATGTTAAACGAATGAGTCGAGATGCTAGAGTAATCTCTTCTGCTTCAATATCTCAAGGTTCTGGATCTGCTTCAACATCTCAAGGTTCTGGATCTGCACCAACAGAGTGCTCAAACTGTAATGCCAAAGATCTTAGGATAAACATGCTGGAATCACAAAAAAAGGTGCTAGAGACAAGAGTAAGGATGCTGGAGGCAAAACTTGAAATGGCAATGAAACCCGACGACCACGACCACGCATGTTAGTCGGATGTAATACTCCGTGAGCTGTTAGGTGACATGGAAAATCTTCGTATGTAGTAGTGTTGTTGTTGTTGTTGTTGTTGTTGTTGTTGTTGTTTTTGTTGTTTGTTTTGTTATTGTTGTTGTTGTTGTTGTTGTGTTGTGTTTGTTTTGTTGTTGTTGTTGTTGTTGTTGTTGTTGTTGTTGTTGTTGTTGTTGTTGTTGTTGTTGTTGTTTAATAAAATGTTGTTGTTTGTTATTGTTGTTGTTGTGAAAAGATATAAATGATGAAGTTATCGAACATGACATATATTTTATTTAAAACACGCAAGAGTTCTCAACCACATACATTTCATACAAACTCAAACGAAACAACTCGACAAGCAAATGAAACAACTCGACAAGCAAACGAAACAACTCAAACAAAACAACTCGACAAGAAAACGAAATACACGACATAGACCATAACAAACATCGCCCATTCATTTTTTTTTGCTGCTACTTCCCACTTTGCTAGAACCTGCACCATCTTTTCCCTTCCTTTCTTTCCTTTGCTTGATGAAATGTTCAAATATAGCTTCAAGATTTGTTATCCTATTTCCCAGATCATCAATTTTGGTTTCCAACGTGCTTTCTCCTCCAACATCATCAGCTTGAGCGTCAAACATCTCTCTGTAGTACGACATTTTCCTCAACCATTCCAGAATCTGGTCTCTCATCCACGGGCTAATGTTCTTATAGAAACCATATTCATCATAAATTTCATAGCCATATGCATTAAGAACTTCATTAAAGAGACCCATCGACGATAAAAGCTTTCACCACTCCTCTTCCGGCGTGTAACCAGCCATTGTTATGTGTGTTTTGTGAGAATTGACGATTGGGTTATGTGCGTTTTGCCGAGTTGAGGATGATTGGTTATATAAAGTAAAAAACGGCAGGGCAAAGGTAAAATGAGGCGGGAAGATAAGCCTGGCGACATGTCATCGGTACAAAACAGGCGGAAAAAATCCCACCCAATTATTCGCTATTATTCACAAGCGGGGGAAGCAAAAAATTGGTCTAAATACATCCTGACGCCATGTCGTCAGGACAATTACACTAATGACAAAACTAAACGCTAATCAAACGCTAATTACTATAATTTTTTTAGTTTATATGTTACCGACAACATGGCGTCGGTAACATCTTGGCGGGTTAAATTTCCGCCCAATTATTCGCTATTATTGAGAGGCGGGGAAGAAGTCAAATTTGACCATTATGCTCCCGACGACGTGTCGTCGGGAGTTTAACAACAACAAAAAATTCAACGGAGGCTAGCCATGGTCAAGCGATTTTTTTTTCTTTTAGCGTTTAATACCGACGACATAGTGTCGTCGGTATTTTCTTAGTCGCCAGTTCTTGTTATTCTTGTAGTGAAATCAGAATGCAAATTTCTAAAAAACATGCATTTAAATCCTTAGCCTCTCCCAGGAAACCCTAATGTCCTTCTTTTTCATTCATGCACCATTCATTCCCTCCTAAATCCCTAAAACCCTAATTTTTCAATATACACACACTCGTCAAAATCAAGCAACATCCATTGTATATGATAAAGTATAATGCAAGCATGGTGTTTTTAGTTTTTCTAACAGACGTTTATATTTTGTTTATTGGTTTTATTTACCATTCAATACTTTTTTTGTGCTCTATTTTTTGTTGAAAAGATTAAGCGAACAGGAAAAATTCATATGCGCAACTTTAGTTATGTTTCCAGCATGTTAACCTATTGATCTCAGCATTTTATTCATTCTTTTCATTGCTCCGTAGACGTCTTGAAAAACTATATAATTTACTCCTTATGTCTTGATTTCACTTTGAGATTCAATGGGTCTATGTATTTTATGCAAAAATATTTAACTTTGAGAATTTGGTTGGTTTATGTCAGATATATTTTGGACTCTAGAAAAGTTATGTTACCATAAAGATATAGCTGTAAATTTCTTATCTTCTTTTTACTTTATTGTTTCTTTTCTTTCTTTATAAGATTTATGGATTACATAACTCATTTACTAATTTTGTGTTGTGTGGCTATATATAGTATAAGTTTTCTGTAGGTTATCATGTAAACAACTGATCGAGGGAGGACGTAATAAGCAGTGAATGATGGTAACCCTGTTTTCTCTTTGTTTTTTCTTCAACATTATGTTTGTGTTCTGGGTTTATTTTAATTTGTGTTCATACTCCTATCTTTTTGCCCTACATATTGATTCATGTCAGTTTAATTAAATTGGATGCAGAAAGAAACTCAGGTACTGAATTCTTTGATATGTTGAGACTATGAAGTAAGGTGCAATCTTATTCTTATTTTGTGATTTGTTTTTTAATTCTAGAACTTGTGAGACGTGTAAATCACCAGTGGGAACAACAAGATGCAAAGTGGAAGTCATGATCAAACACCCAAGTAATGCTTCAATTTATGACGCTCAAGAGTGGTTCATTTTTTCTCTTCTTATCTGTAAGGAACTCTTTTGATTTTCTTTCTAAGAAGTTAAAAACCCATGTTCAATTGTGCCTATTCTTTGTATTACATTTGCTTAGTAGTTCTTAATGAAAAAGTGTGTTTAAATATAGTCTGAATATTCTTTTAAAATAGTAATTACGTAACACAATTATGTTTTAAAACTGCCTAATGGTAAGGATGTGTTACAGCTTGATTTTTTCTATGAATACTTGGCCAAATCGTAATTGGATATAAAATGCCACATTGGTTTTTTCTATCCACTGCTTTTCTTTTATTCTGTTGGTTGGAGTAGGAGTTCATCTTAATTAGGCTATTCAGGTTTGTTTTGGGTACTCAAATATAAGCATAATCAACAGCTCCATGAGGCATATGCTAATCTGCATAGTCAGAGGGTAGCTCAGCCTATCCTCAAGAAAATAAAGCAGCAACGGGTATAATTCATATAGTCAATATAATGGTTCCGGGTCACCGTCCATCTATCAATCCAAAGGGGAAGGTTCAGCACCTTGGTGGCAACAAAAGAAATCTTGAGCACTTTTTGGCACTTCAGCTGCAACAGCAACAGCAACAACAACAACAACAACAGCAGAGGCAGAGGCAGATGCAGATGCAACTTCAATAATCACATCAGTTACTGCCACAACAGTTCCATCAATAGCAAATGCTACTCAAGGACTAGCAGTCTCGTCAACAAATGATGCTTGAACAGTTGGTTCAAAATCATATGTTAGACGGGCGTGGGAGATCACGTAATGATGACGTGAGGTCCGATAACGCGCTTGATGAAATTCTTCTGAAGCATCAAATTTTTACTGAACTGCAACATGGTTCACAACTTCAGCAAAGACATGTTGATCTATCAATAGAACCTCTGATTCAACCAAAATATGGCCAAATACCTCATCAAGGGCAGTCGAATGAGCTCTTTGAGCTGATGGCACGTGCTAAACATGGACAGATTTCATCTTTAGATAATAAGATGCTTCAACATGAACAATTGCAAGGTAGGCAGTTGCCTATGGCCTTGAGACAGAGGGTCGAAATGAAGGAAGAACGGCAACATGCTTCTGTCTGGTCTCATCAATCATAAATATGATTGATGGAGGAAGATGTAATGTTGGTCTTTATAGAGCCAAATCTGCTTAAGAATTCTATCAGCAGCAACAGAGACCATCTCATGCGGATTTGAGTCATATGGAACGGAATCTCTCAATGCACGAATGACTTCAGCAGGGCCTGTATGATCCTAACATGCTACCATATGAGAGTTCATTTTCAATGCCTGGTGGTGGTCTAGGAATGAATGTTGATGTTCTAAATTATTTAGCTCGAGCTCAAAACATAGATATAAAAGATTCGGCTGCTAGGTTACACCATGCAAATTAAGTAGGCCGATTTCCTTCAAGTTTCCTCAATCACTAATCTCTGCATCCTTTAGCCCCTGATACTTATCGTCCCTTACATTTGGATATGATGAAAGGATACAATGGCAAAATATCTAACGACCGGATCAAGACGAGGATTCAACAATTGCATGTTGATAACGAGAGGCAGAAAAGGGATATGTGTGACAACTAGCGAACATCAAAAGCATCTTGATACAATTTGCTTTCAGGAAGAGCGGTAAAATCTAACTCATGGGTTGGTTAAGCTGAGTGAACTCATAGCAACCCAAAAAGGGTGCATCCTATTATCATTCTGATCCTGCGTGAAAACTTCAGTCAAGTCATTACAAGCTATGTGGTATACATAATTTACAGAACCTGTACCTGCGCCTCTTAAAGAGTTTCCCGTAATGTCATTACTACTGCTATTTCATTGTCAAGACCCGCACAGTAATGGTTAAAGATGTAGCTCTTGGTAGCGATCACCCCATAAGAATCCAACAAATGACTACAACTGATACTAAGGATGTGGCTGCAACCGTATAACAGGTACATCATTTTGTTGCTCATAATAGTATATAAACTTCCTATCGTGTATAAGTTAACTGGCTCTTTTGTTAAAGAGTACAAGTTTGCGCTTCATCTGGACAGGTGATGAACTCAAATAAGTACATTTTATTATCATCATTTATCCTATTTATTTGACTTGTTTTATTATATTATACATGAGAATCGATACATTAATGTTTACTTTAGTAATTCTCAGGTAAAAACAAGCATTATGCGAAACTTGGCGATTTTGGACTTATTATGGAGCAAAACAAGCAAGATGTTAAAAGCCTACTGGAATCCAGAAGATCAAGCTCGTTCTACTCCAGATACGCCGCAATATACTTCTAACATACAGCGTATCACTATCAAGATTTCACAAGTTACAATCCAAGTACATGCGCCGCATTCAAAGTACATACGCCGCATCTGAAGACGGTGTACGAATATTCCAGAATATATTAATCTTGGACCCCACGCGAAGTTAAGTCGATACGCCGCATCTATCAACTCTATGCGCCGCATCTATCCCTCAGACAGAAACTATAAATACCCCAAGGCCAGACGAATTTTAGAGGAGATTTTTAGAGGGAGATTTGAGAGCTAGATTTTAGAGAGAGATATAACCCTAGAGCCGAATTCAGACGACCAAGCAGCACAAGACACACCTTAAACGAAGATACAAGAGCTGTAAGAAGGTCCTGCATGTATTCAATTCATTAAGTAATTTTGTTTTATTGTATTAGTACGCTTTAATTCATCAGGATTGATGGGCTTGTGTCATGTGACTACGGAAAATCATGCACTCCCCTTAATATTGCTTTCCCATTAATTAAAATTTATATGTTGATGTCTTTGGTGACTTTTATTAGTGCATTGATAACCTCTGTGTCTAGCTAAGTCTTGCTTGGGTCGCCATGCCCCTTCCTCGCCTATTTGTTTTAGCGTCTCTTGAATAAATAGGATAGACATAAGTAATCATTAAGGGTTTACTCGCCGATAAGATTAGAGCCAACGAGAAAGGTTTAATTATATACACTTCATATAAAACTAGCAATAAAACAAGTGACAAGCTACTTAATTATCAGGACAGGTCTTCTTATTGTCTCGAGTATCTATCTGTGTACGTGTGTGCTAATCGCTGATTCGTGCTCATTAGTTTAGTTTACTATTTAATCATAACCAAACCGTGCCAGTCTCTCAGGCTGAACCCCCTTGCGTTAGATTAGGTTGTATAGCTAACGTAGGATATTAAAATACTGATTAGAATAACTAGATAATACGTTCCACTCTTAGTGATCGACACTCTACTTACCATTATATTCATACTGACTGGGTACACTGCTCGTTAAGTGTGTGTGTTATTGATAAGTCGGCTAAATATAAATTTAAAACTTGAGTAGGCATTAATACTGCTAAACCGCAACGACACGCGCGCGCACCAAGTTTTTGGCACCGCTGCCGGGGAGTGAATTGTTATTATCTGTTAATTTAATTAGTATTTTAATTAGGTTTTTCTTTTTAGTTTATTTTTAGATTCTAACCACTAACCCTGTTATATATTAGATAGATTGCATTCGTTGTATAATTTGCATATTTTCTGTTTTTGTGTGTTTTTGTTTTCTGTAATTTTTGTTTCTTTTTGTTTGATTTTATTTTTGTTTTTCTTTTTTCTGTATTTTTCCGCATTCTGCTATCGTTGTATTGTGCAGATACAAACGATACGGCGCATCTGTTTTCACGGATACGGCGTATTGCGTTTAATTTTTATAAAATACAACGCGTTTAATAAATTCGAGTACGACGCATCTTTCCCCAAGATACGGCGTATTTTGTTTTTAATAAGAAATTTGTCTAAACCCTAACGCCATACGACGCATCTGTTTTAAGAGATACGACGTATTTTCTATTTAAATTAAAAACAGTTTTTCGAATTAATTAAACAGAAGCGACGCATCGATCTTTATCGATACAGCGCATCTGCTAAATCAAAAATCTTGTATTTTGAAACGTAACAAAAATACGACGCATTAGCTTTTGTTAATACGACGCTTTTAATTTTAATAAATATAATCGATTTTTGATAATTTAAACTGGATACGGCGCATTCTTATTCATAAGCGGCGTATCTGTTTTTTGAATAAAAGTCTAATTAAATTTTAACGTAATAAGATACGGCGTATCCAACTTTCTGGATACGGCGCATCGTCTACGGATGTCAGCAACTTTTATTTTTCGTATTCCGTTTTCGTTGTTAATTTTCTAATTTCATACTTTCTTAAACATACCCTACTGATGCTTTTGTGATGATTTCAGGAAGTGCATGACCAGGAGTTCAACTAAGAACTTGATTAAACCTTTCAAAGATCCTGAACGAGCCTTACATTCGCTTAAAAGGCTTTTCAACACAAAAAGCTTTGAAATTTCAAGTTCGTTCGAGCTTGATTACTTTTTTGAAGAGAAGGAGGAAGAAGAAACAGAAACAATGACGGAAAACACTACTATGGAGGAATACATGAACAAAACCCGTGCTGATTACAGTTCAGGAGTTGCTAGACCGAAGTTTGATGAAAAGTCAAAGTTTGAGTTGAAGGGTCAGTTTCTCAAGGAGCTAAGAGAAAATGCTTTCAGTGGAACAGAACATGAAGATGCTAATGAACATGTTGAAAAAGTCCTCGAGATTGCAGATTTGTTTACTACAGAAGGAGTCTCTGACGATCAAATTATGCTAAGAATCTTTCCAATTTCGCTTAAAGGAGCTGCTAATAAGTGGCTAAGGAATGAACCTACTAGTTCAATCACAACATGGGAAGATTTGAAGAGCAAATTCCTGAAAAGATATTGTCCACCTGCTAAAACTGCTAAAAAGATGGAGGCTATCAACAGTTTCAAGCAAGAACCTGATGAAACTCTTTATCAAGCTTGGGAACGATTTAAAGACTTATTGATGAAATGCCCTCAACATTATCTAAGTCCAATGCAGGAGATAATATTGTTCTATCAAGGATTGGACGTGCCTACTAGACAAATCTTGAATGCTAAGGGAGCTGTGCCTCAAATGAGTGCAGCCGATGCTAGAAAAGCCATCCAAGAAGCTGCTGATCACTCTCAAAAATGGCACGAAGGAACCTCTACTAGATCTAAGAGCAGCACTAATTTTGACGGGTTTGCTGCAATTCAAGCTCAATTGGATAAAATTAGTAGAGAGATGAAGAAGCGTGATGAGAAAGTTTATGCTGCCCAAGTTGGATGTGAAAAATGCGAAGGACCTCACTACACTAAAGATTGCCCTAATAAGAACGAAACTGAGACTTTTGAAGAAGCATACTACACACAATTTGGACAACCATTCCGACCTTCAGGAAGATTTAGGGAAGCTGCTCCGGGATACTATCAAAAGAACAACTATAATCCCACTTATCAAGAAAGGAGGCAGACTTTGGATGACACTTTAAAGCAAATTATGGCCGATGCTGCTAAAAGACATGAAGAGAACACCGCTATGATCAAAGAAATCCGAGCCTCAACGGATACTATAACAAGAAATCAAGGAGCTTCGATCAAAGCATTGGAACAACAAATCGGACAAATGAGCAAAGTTCTTCAAGAAAGGGGATACGAAAGTTTACCTAGCTCAACTAAAACTAACCCAAGAGATCATGTCAAGGCCATATGCACTACTGAAGAAGTCACGCCTAACATACCTTTTCCTTGAAGATTGATGAATGGTAATGATGCTGCAAAGCCCGAATTTTTCTTTAATTCTTCAATCAGTTTAAGGAGGTTACTCAAAGAGAAGGCAAAGATTAAAGAGAAGATCAAGGCTACAATGAAAGAAGAGAGCTCTGCAACCGACTTACGTGTCTTGCCTCATAAAGAAAAGGACCCAGGAAGTTTTACTTTACCTTGTTCAATTAATGACATATCTTTCAATAATGCATTAGCTGACTTAGGAGCTAGCGTTAGTGTTATGCCTCTTAAGACATTCACTACCCTAGGACTAGGAAAATTAGCACCAACTAAATTATTATAGCAGGTCGGTCTAGTAATTAGGGGGCGGCCGTTCGGTCGCCTATGATACTAGGACCAATAGGTCAAAAATGGGTTTGTGCCGCAGGTGTTGAACGATCCACTCTACACAGGTGTGGGCTTACAGGGCTCATAAAGCCTTTCTTTCATTCATCAATAGGGCCCTGGTCGGTCACTTTTCTGGGCCGGGATCAATAAGTGGAATGGAAGTCATAAAAAAGATATCTTGATCTTCGCACCTCAGATCAAGAGGAAGGGTAGCTTGTCAAGCTGGCCTAAAATAAGCTGCTTATTGAATTGGCTGATAAAACGGTAAAACGACCTGAAGGGGTTGCTGAAAATGTGCTAGTTAAGATTGAGAAGTTTGTTTTCCCCGTAGACTTTGTTATATTAGATATGCCCGAGGATGTTAAGATTCCTTTAATCCTTGGAAGACCTTTCTTGTCTACCGCCCATGCTAAGATTAATGTGTTTAAAAGAAAAATCTCATTAAAGGTAGGGAATAATAAACTAGTCTATAAGTGCCAAAATCCTGCTAAGAGCATAATTAGAAGCGTCTATGTGCTAGGATTAAGAGAACGTATGGACCTCGATCTAGAAGCTAGGCTTATGGGTGAAACATTAATTCAAAACAACTCAACTAATCCTAATCATGAGAACCTCGAGGAATTTATTGACCTTAATGTACCTACCGAACTTAGGCGCGATATTGTTAATGATTCTGACGATGAGTGGTATGATTGCGAAGTAATTAACAAACGTAGGAGAATAGTTGAGAATACATATTTGAATAATGATATGTTTATTGAACTACCACCCCACCTTGCATATTTATGCCTATATAATAATAAGAATTTCCCGTCTATCATTTTGTCATCTCTGCCCGAAAGGGACAGAACTTTGTTTATACAGATATTAAAGAAGAATGGCGTGGATATTAAGGACGAGCAAGGAGTGTTCAATATTACTGGACTGGCGATGAGGGAGCGCGATGCTTCCGACTCTTTCAGTGATCGGTATTAAGAAGCTGAACGTGAGTCTAACTTGAAGACTCTGGAATAAAGACAAGTGCTGACCGGGAGACAACCCGGAAGAAAAATTTGTACTTTTCTGTTCTGTGTCGAGTCTGTCAGACCTGCAGAAGATGCGGCGCATCTCCATCATAAGATGCGACGCATCACCTGCAATGGTCATATCTTATTTCATTTTCTGCAATTTTTATTTTTGACTTTAAAACTTTCTGTCAGTTTATTTAATGCGGCGCATTCCTGTTAAGGATGTGACACATCTTTTATTCTGATTCGTATTTATTCCAGGCTCGATACGGCGTATCTTTTTCCATAAGATACGGCGTATCGACTGACCTGATGATTTACAGTTTAATTTTTTTAGGTTTTATTTTTACTAACTACTAATGTATTATGCAAGTTTGAACCTTCTTAACTCAGGTGTGTTAAAGTCTAGATGGTATTATAGATTCCTGCATTTTTGTAGATACATCATTTATGAAGCTTAAACGTTCTAATCCACAAGAAAGTTGATTTTTGCTCTTATACGAATAATGGAGGATCATACCGAGCAAATCTCAGGGGAGTTTTTCTGTTCTAATTCTTTTATTTTCCAGTTTTTAACCTTTGACACAAACAACGAGGACGTTGTTTAACTTAATGGGGGGATGGAGAATTAGAACACTTACTTGTCCTAAACTTTTTCAAAATATGCTTAAAATGCGCTTAATATATCAAAATTTAAATTTTTTTAGCATGTTTTTGTTTAAAGTCTAAATTACATAACCGCACACATAACTCTATTCTTTCAAAAATATTAAAACTTTAGTGTGCTGGTGACTTGTAAACTTTAGAACTTGGCTTGTATACTATTCGAGACCACCATAAAGAGTATTATCTATATAATTGGAGTGACTTGTCTAAATTGGTAAATTTCTAGGATTACACCCAAATAGCCTTTATATGTTATGTGATATTAACTAACTACACTGGTTAGTTAACCCCCGTATAAACCCTTTGGTTACTCTCACTTTTAGAGTAAGATACCCCTAGAAAAACCCTCAGAGCCATTCCTTTCGTTTCTTACACCTTTGTTATAATGTTTCGATACACCCTTACACCTTAGCTTACCCTGTAGATTAAAATATGTGGTTAATTGCTTTAGGCAAAGTGTGTTTCCTTACATTACCTGTGTTCGCGTGCGTAATTCATTATCTTTGGTTAGGTCGGGAAATTGCACAATGCAATTAGTATGAAAGTAAATATTGTATAACTTTTAGTTTATTTTTCGTGTGTTTGCTACTTTCGCTATTACAGTTATTTCTGAAAGTATGAAGAGTATGGAAAAATTATCCGGAAAAATAGTGATAGAAAAGTTGTGAAATTTTACACATATAAAGTTTAAAAAAAAAAAAAAATCGAAAAAAAATAGAAAAGAAAAAGGAAAAGTTGGAAGTTTGTTTTAACCAACTTATGTAAAGTTTTATATTAAGTGGGAGATATCACCACTATTTGTTGTATATTATATTTATGGATTAAATGGGAGTTGGCCGTTATGGGAACGCCAACTAAGGTTATTCTTTGATTGAGATCTTGTTGAGTATAATTCGTGTCTACCTAAAGCGTGTGTTTCAAGTGTTAAAGCGTGAGTTATTCAATGATATGAGTCTTATTTATGGGATGGTTGGGAAAGTGATTAACCACACTTAGGATTTTAATTTATCAGTTTTGTTTATTTTTCATTTTACACCAATTTGTATCCCAAATATCATCCATACCCTATATCATTCTTCATCCAAACCTTTGATTTATTGAGATTAGGGATTTGAGCAATCTTAAGTATCGTAGTCGTGGATTCGGCTATGTATTTATGATTTTGTCGCCCTTTTTGATATAATATTATTGGTAAAGATTACTTGGTCCTATCTTTAGCCTATTCGAGTTAAGGATTTGAGCAATTGCAAGTATCGTGGTCGTGGATTCGATCATGTATTTGTGATTTTGTCGCCTTTTCTGGAATATGAGATCGATAGAGATTAAAAAGGATGATCAACCCTTAACCAACAAACCCTTTTTACCGCTTTAGACTTGTTATTCCTTGGCTTTAGTGGGGAGATGCGTATACTTGCCAAGCCTATGATAGAATATTCGTCACGACTAAGCAACTAAACGATTTAGAATTGTTTTACATTAAAAATTATTTTGGTTTCTACTTCGTTAAGTGTTTGGTTGTGTGATTATGATAAAATGAATACGTGCTTAAATATAAAAATAAATCCTAATATCTTTTAGGATACATTTTCATATGATTAATTCTAAGGTTTACTTGGGGACAAGTAAAGTTCAAGTGGGGGGATATTTGATGAACTCAAATAAGTACATTTTATTATCATCATTTATCCTATTTATTTGACTTGTTTTATTATATTATACATGAGAATCGATACATTAATGTTTACTTTAGTAATTCTCAGGTAAAAACAAGCATTATGTGAAACTTGGCGATTTTGGACTTATTATGGAGCAAAACAAGCAAGATGTTAAAAGCCTACTGGAATCCAGAAGATCAAGCTCGTTCTACTCCAGATACGCCGCAATATACTTCTAACATACGGCGTATCACTATCAAGATTTCACAAGTTACAATCCAAGTACATGCGCCGCATTCAAAGTACATACGCCGCATCTGAAGACGGTGTACGAATATTCCAGAATATATTAATCTTGGACCCCACGCGAAGTTAAGTCGATGCGCCGCATCTATCAACTCTATGCGCCGCATCTATCCCTCAGACAGAAACTATAAATACCCCAAGGCCAGACGAATTTTAGAGGAGATTTTTAGAGGGAGATTTGAGAGCTAGATTTTAGAGAGAGATATAACCCTAGAGCCGAATTCAGACAACCAAGCAGCACAAGACACACCTTAAACGAAGATACAAGAGCTGTAAGAAGGTCCTGCATGTATTCAATTCATTAAGTAATTTTGTTTTATTGTATTAGTACGCTTTAATTCATCAGGATTGATGGGCTTGTGTCATGTGACTACGGAAAATCATGCACTCCCCTTAATATTGCTTTCCCATTAATTAAAGTTTATATGTTGATGTCTTTGGTGACTTTTATTAGTGCATTGATAACCTCTGTGTCTAGCTGAGTCTTGCTTGGGTCGCCATGCCCCTTCCTCGCCTATTTGTTTTAGCGTCTCTTGAATAAATAGGATAGACATAAGTAATCATTAAGGGTTTACTCGCCGATAAGATTAGAGCCAACGAGAAAGGTTTAATTATATACACTTCATATAAAACTAGCAATAAAACAAGTGACAAGCTACTTAATTATCAGGACAGGTCTTCTTATTGTCTCGAGTATCTATCTGTGTATGTGTGTGCTAATCGCTGATTCATGGTCATTAGTTTAGTTTACTATTTAATCTTAACCAAACCGTGCCAGTCTCTCAGGCTGAACCCCTTGCGTTAGATTAGGTTGTATAGATAACGTAGGATATTAAAATACTGATTAGAATAACTAGATAATACGTTCCACTCTTAGTGATCGACACTCTACTTACCATTATATTCATACTGACCGGGTACACTGCTCGTTAAGTGTGTGTGTTATTGATAAGTCGGCTAAATATAAATTTAAAACTTGAGTAGGCATTAATACTGCTAAACCGCAACGACACGCGCGCGCACCAACAGGTAACTTAAAAGTTCAAATGAATTTGCTATAACTTTCGGTCAATATGTGGCAGCAATGAATTTAAGTCTGGACATGTCACAGCCATGAGCTTAAGACAACATATCACAACAATGACCCTAAGTCAACATGTTATGGCCATCAGCTTAAGTCAACAAGACTGCGCTGTTTAATTTATTTTTTTTCCGAAAAGCCCCTGAAATTAGGCCCTAATCTTGGAGACCTGTGGCATCCATAAGCGACTAGAAACCTCACTTTTATGTTGTATCTGTTTCTAAAATTGTCAACTACTAAGCTAATATACCACATCAATGAGGTGGAAATATATCCATACTCTCTTTTATAGAGAACCAACTGCAAGAACGTATTCCGTTTTACCATACGCCTGCTCTCAAGTGACTAATATTTATCATATATATTGGAATGATATCTGGTCTATTAAAAGTGTTCAGGCAAGCAAAGGAGAAAAGAATGATGGTGAAAAGGAGAAAGATGCAATAGACTAGACAGATTATACAGGTAAAAAGATATATTGTATTTTGCTCTATTATCTCAGTGTTTGAGCAATATCATCAAGTTATGTCTATTGTTTCTTATTTTTTGGAACTTCTAGTCATTGAAAAGTGCCTTCATTATCTTATATATATTTGCAGAAAAGGGTGTGCCTGAGTTTTGGCTAACTGCAATGAAGAATAACGAAATTACAACGGAAGACGTAAGAACACTGTTTCAATAACTTGTACTTTTGTTGCATGCGTATCATGATAGTACAGCTTCTTTATCGAATCCACTAATTTTGATTGTGGTTTCTAACATATCACAGATGTAACACTCCCAAAAATGGATTGCAGCGGAAGGTAATGTTGCTGGGGTGCTACTAAATTGGTATCACAACACAGAGTAAAGAGAACGGATTTACCGTATCCGTTTAGAAGAAATTGCATAATTGAAAGTATTTAGTTTTACATCATTCAATGAAATGAGGAAATATAGGCCCATAAAAGAAATAAAGTGGTCTCCCAAATGAATATCAGAGTATCGTGATCCTATAACCATGCCATGCCATGCCAAAAGCCGCCAAAGGTAAGCTAACACTTTAAGAACTTGAAAATACATGCTAAAAGGGTCAGCATAAAGCTGGTGAGTTCATAAGTTTAAGTAAATAACAAGTTATGTATGGACCACAAGATTTCAACGACAATGTATTCCAAATATGTTCATGAAAAGTATTATTGTCGCATTAAACTCATGATACCGAAGCATTAACAGTTAGTTCATGTTATCACCCTAAACAGGTGCTTTGCCAAACACCTGTACGACATCAAATGAAATGCATCCGTTTGACAAGTTGGAGCGACCAACCAGGACGGGGGAGTTTACCCCCAATAGATCTATTCACAACGTTCGCTGTAACACCCCGACCCGTTAAGGTCAAGATATCACATTATGGTGTCATACAGAGCATACATAACGCAAGCGGAAGTCTTTTAAATAAATAACTAAGTCTCGAACATCAAGACTAATATCCAAAAGAAAATCCCAAATGCATAGTGGGTTAACCAGAACAAACCAAAATAAAGAAATAATATTCAAGTAATAAATTAAATGAAAGTCCGAAACAATGGACAACGAAATGATAATTAAATAGGTCTTTTAGGTCCTACTCTCTCTCATTCCCAAGCCCGTCGCCCCGCTTATTACCTGCCGCATAAGAAAAGAAAACACGCGGCTGAGCTTAAAAAGCCCAGTGAACAGATATATATACGAAACATAAACATAAAGGTAAATAAGCATAAGCAACGAAGGAAATAAGAATACAAAACGAAAAGCATAATCATGATGGAGAACTAAAAATCAAGAGTGCATGAGAACTGAATAGAAAATGAATCAAGAAATGAAATGAAAACAAAGAAGGTTCATATAAGGATGTGCCATAAGAACTCCATACATAATCTATCAAATCATACTAAAACAATACAAGTATACAAAGAGGGGAGACCTCTAAGTAAATAAAAGTAAAAATGTGAGAAGGAGTGCAAGGCACACACTACCTGGTCACCATAATCACATAAATTATAAAACCTAGGATGCATCCATACGCTCCCTAACATAAGTATGTATGTCAGTACTAGACTAAGCACACATATAAGGTTGGCCAATAGTGCATGCAAAATAAATCATAACATAAGGGGAACGCCGTAGATCTATCACACCTCTACGGGAGTGTCATGCCTAAGGTGCCATCAAATACATGGTCATGGTACCTCCACAACTAGGTAAGCTCAGGCACAGATCTATCATAGCATACAACAATAACAAACTAGCATGGCAAGAGAAACAAGATAGTAACTCAAGTAAGCATGGCAAACATAAGCATAGCATGGCAGAGACATTTAAATAAATGTCAGAATGAATAAACAAGAATGACAATCATACAATGAAAGTCATGAATCAGATAAAGGGAATCATGTCAGGCATAGGATCAATGGAAATATCCCTACTGAGAAGGGAAAGAATATCTGTACCTTAACAAAGCACACAAGCAAAGCAATGAAATGAAAAGAAGCAGAAGATCACTCCTTCTTCACCCGATCTACAGTAATCATAAGTTTACTTATAAGTTTCATAGTCATAAAGGGTTCATTTTAGTTTTCTTTCCATTTTAGTTAACTTTCCAAAAATAGTAAGTTTCCATATTTAGAAACATTAGTTATTAACATTCAAATTTATCATTTACTCAATTTTAAGGTATCAAACATGACAATACTAGTAGTTCAAGATTCACAATGATGTTTGTAAAAGTTTAGGGTTCATAGTGCAGTTTTCATAAGTTTAGGGTTTATTATGCAAATATAACCAGTTTAAGGATTATAGTGTCATTATGGTAAGATTAGGGTATGAAGTGTAAATATCATAAAGTTATATGTTTTAACAAGTTAAGTCCTTTTAGTTTAAATAAAGATAAGTGCAACCCTAAATAATACACAAAACCCTTATTTAGCCCCTTTTAACTATTGCTCAGATTTTAACCTTGAACAGACCAGACTTTAGCTAATTTTTACACACCTTAAACGAGCTCATAAAATTCTATAATTTTACCCAGATGTACCTATATGTCTTGAGTATTTTACATAATTTTTCAGATTTTATTGAGTAGCATAACTATAGTCTAAAAATCGCTTAAGCCAACTCATCCAGATTTCTGATCAGTTTTAACCTACGAAAAGTTTGTATTTTGTTACCCCTTCATAAAAATTCATAAAAATTCATAAAAATCTACAAAAATTCCAGTAATTACTAGACATATAAAATATTAATCCTGTGAAAGGGCATCCTCTAATTCGACATGGTTTCCAAATTAAAAATTAAAAACTCGGACTGAATTTCCAGACATACGAATTCAGTTTTACACTTGAACTTCTAAAAAATCAAAAAGTTGCCTTCCCGATCTCTAAAAATTACAAGGCTTATTTTCCCAGAAATATCTTTTCTTGAATTTAGTTTTAGACTCCAGAAACACTCAAAAACACTTTACCATCATCAAGATCCAATCGATTAAATTTGACTTAATTTTTCTGGGCAGTAACTGGTTTCGTTATTTTATGTGTAACTAATTCAAGGACTCATCTATTGACACAAGGCCTTCATATATGATACAAAAACACATTAGGTCAATTATTATATGTCATAAACATGTTCATAACAATTAGAATTCAGATTCATATACATAAGTCGATTCATAATAGGGTTTTAAGGTTGTTATTTTCATGTAGAGTAATTATCATTTCATGTAGCCTTTTCTTTTATTAATTTGCATGAATTCGACAAGAACATCAAGAGTGGATCGAATATGTCAAAGATTAAACAAGAAAGGATGATACAAATACCCTCGTAGCGTGATCAAAGAACAAAGAACAAGAACAACACACGATCGAATCACCAATTCTTCTTCCTTCCTTCTTCTTGTGATGATCGAATAACAAAAATAACAAAAGGGTCAATTAGGGTTTGATTCATGGACATGTCGAAAAGATTAAATGATATATTATTTGATTACCTTTATTGATATGGATTGAATAAGAAACAATGATCAAGATCAAGGCCTCTCTTCTTCTTCTTCTTTATTGATGATCGACTAGAATAGGTTTTCTAGGGTTTTTTTTTTTTTTTTTTTTTTTTTTTTTTTTTTGAATGCCGACAATTGGAATGGAGGGGAGGGAGATAATGATCGGTTATGGAGACAAATTAGGGGAATTTACCAAAATTATCTCAATCACGTACTAGGACTATATTCAAGACTGTATTCGATGTGTACCTACATATGGATCGACTAGGCTAAATAAAATGTGTAACCATATTTTAATTGTGTATAACATAAGTTTTAATATTCGTATTACATTTATTTTTTCAAATATTAACATGTCAGATACTTAGGTTAAAATCGGAGTGCAATGTCTTAATTAGTTTAAACGTATTTTATAAATTCGAGTTCAAGGGTATTTTGGGTATTTTATGTGTTCAAAATTTCTGGGTTTTACAACTCTTCCCCTCTAAAAAAAATTTCGTCCTCGAAAATTGAAATACGAAGTTGAAATAGAAATACGAAATCGAAAGCGGAATCAAAATGAATACCTACCAAGTCAAAAAGAGAAATGCGGATAACTGGATCGTATTGATTCTTCGGTCTCCCAAGTAGCCTCGCTCTCAGGATGGTTCTTCCAAAGAATCTTTACGAACAGAATTGTTTTAGTTCTCATGACTCTTTCCTGACGCTCCAAAACAGCCTCAGGTTCTTCACTATACGAAACATCTTCCCGAATCTGATCGAACGGGCAAGACACAACATGAAGCGGATGATAATTATACCCACGAAGAAGTGACACATGAAAAACGTCATGCACATGCGATAATTGGGGAGGTAGCGCCAATCGATAAGATACCTCACCAACCCGATCAAGAATCTCAAACGGACTGATATAACGTGGACTAAGCTTCCCTTTCATACCGAAACGCTTAACGCCTCGAAAAGGAGAAACCTTCAAGAAAACACGATCACCAGAGTTAAACACAACATCACGACGATGACGGTCAGCATAGCTCTTCTGCCTAGTACGAGCCTCCTTCAACTTCTCTCTGGCCACAGCCACCTTCTCATTAGTAATCCTAATCAATTTTGGTCCCTCAATGAGTCGTTCCCCGACCTCATTCCAACAAACCGGCGCTCTACACTTACGTCCATATAACATCTCAAATGGAGCCATCCTGATACTCGCATGCCAACTATTATTATAAGCAAACTCCACCAAACACAAGTAATCATCCCAGTGGCCTGTCCACTCTAAAGCACAAGACCTCAACATATCCTCCAAGGTCTAAATCGTCCGCTCCGACTGTCCATCAGTCTGAGGATGAAATGCCGTACTGAATCTAAGCCGTGTACCCCAAGCTTTATGTAACCCTTTCCAGAACCGAGACGTATAACGAGGATCACGATCGGACACAATAGAAGACGGCGTACCATGTAATCGAACAATTTCCTGCTGAAAGATCTTAGCCAATTGACTCACAGAATAATCAACACGAATGTGGGAGAAAATGCGCAGATTTGGTCAGACGATCAACAACAACCCAAATCGCGTCATGCTTCCGAAGAGTACGAGGTAAACCGGTAACGAAGTCCATAGATATCTCATCCCATTTCCATGTAGGAATGTCAAGAGGTTGCAAAAGACCACTTGCACGTTGATGTTCAATCTTAACCTGCTGACAGGTCATACATCTAGCCACATGCAAAGCTACATCCTGCTTCATCCCATTCCACCAAAAATGTTGCTTAAGATCATGGTACATCTTAGTCGAACCTGGATGAATAGAGAACGGAGAACTATGTGCCTCAGAAAGCACAGCCTCACGAAGAGTAGAATCATCTGGAACACATAAACGATCACCAAACCAAACGACACCATCCGCATCCACACGAAATTCTGACTGTTTACCATCCTCAACATCCTGTACAATAGCCCATAACTCACCATCGTCCTTCTGAGCTTCCTTAATCCTCAACATCAAATCAGACTCCACCTTCAAGCTAGCCCAAAAACCATCATGACCCCGAACACACAGCTCGACTTCCATAAGCTCTAAGTCATTAAGAATCCTCGGCTCAAAGTCAAGACTAGCAATCATTCCCGACTTACGACTCAAAGCATCAGCCACAACATTGGCTTTCCCAGGGTGATACTGAATATTGGTGTCATAGTCCTTCAACAACTCCAACCAACGTCTCTGTCACATGTTCAATTCCTTCTGGGTGAAGATATACTTCAGGCTCTTATGGTCAGTGAATATGTCACAGCTCTCACCATAAAGATAATGCCTCCAGATTTTTAAAGCAAAGACAATGGCAGCTAATTCTAGATCATGAGTAGGATAGTTCGCCTCATATGGTTTCAACTGTCTAGAAGCATACGCAATCACTTTCCCATGCTGCATCAAAACACAACCCAAACCCTTCTTCGAAGCATCACTGTAGATCTGATAACCTCCTGAACCTGATGGTAGAGTAAGAATCGGCGCGGAAACAAGCCTCTTCTTCAACTCTTCAAAACTAGCTTCTCTCTCGTCGGTCCATACAAATTTCTCTCCTTTGCGCATAAGCTGAGTCAACGGTAATGACAAACGAGAAAAACCTTCAACAAACCTCCTGTAATAACCAGCCAATCCAAGAAAACTCCTGACTTCAGTCACATTGGTCGGTCTTGGCCATTTGGTGATAGCCTCAACCTTAGCTGGATCCATGGTGATACCATCTGCGGAAACGACATGACCTAAGAATGCAACTTGTTCCAACCAGAACTCGCACTTGGAAAACTTGGCGTACAACTTCTTCTGCCTCAAAGTCTCCAAAACAACACGGAGATGGCTCTCGTGCTCCTCCTTAGTCTTAGAGTACACCAAGATGTCGTCAATAAACACGATCACGAACTTATCTAAGTATTCATGAAAAATCCGATTCATCAAATCCATGAAAACCGCTGGAGCATTCGACAACCCAAATGGCATGACCAAGAACTCATAGTGGCCATATCTCGTACGGAATGCGGTCTTAGGAATATCCTGCTCTTTCACACGCAGCTGGTGATATCCAGACCTCAAATTGATCTTAGAAAAGAATTTCGCTCCCTGAAGCTGATCGAACAAATCATCGATGCGGGGAAGTGGATAACGATTTCGAATGGTGATTCGGTTAAGTTCACGGTAGTCGATACATAATCTCATGCTACCGTCCTTCTTCTTAACAAATAACACCGGAGCACCCCACGGGGAAACACTGGGACGGATAAAACCATATTCAAGCAATTCCTGCAACTGCTCTTTCAATTCTTTCAATTCAACAGGAGCCATACGATAAGGAGCTTTGGATATGGGTTCAGCACCCAGAATTAAATCAATCAAGAATTCAACCTCACGCTCAGGCGGCATGCCTGGGAGTTCATCAGGAAATACATTTGGGAATTCACGAACAACCGAAAGGCTCTCCATACTAGAAATCTCCGAAGATGAATCCTTAATCGAAGTTAGAAAACCTTCACAACCATGTGTTAGAAGAGAACGAGCTTTCATAGCGGATATGATCTTAATAGGTTTACCAAGCCGAGAACCTTGGTAGACGAATTCAGGATTACAAGGATCACCAAAAATCACACGCCTAGTATGGCAGTCAATCGTAGCTCGATGCTCCGACAACCAATCCATACCCAAGATTACATCAAAGTCATACATATCTAGAGGAAGAAGATTTGCTGAGCGAACTTTATCGTCGAAACGAAGAGGACAATTCACGTATTCATGAGTAATGGTCACGGAATTTTTCATTGGTGTTGATATAGATAAAGCATAGTTTAGTGGTATTGCGGTCGTATTAATGTGTTTAGCAGATGTAGTAGATATTACAGAATGTGTAGCACCCGTATCAAATAAAACAAAAATGGGACGATCAAATAAATAGAGCATACCCGAGACAGTTCCAAAAGTACCCGCAGCCTGATCCCTGGTTAGTGCAAAAACTCAGCCTTTAGAAGCCTGCTGCCCACCATTTCCATTCCCACGGTTGGTGCCAGTCGCCTTCGGACAATCCCTAACCCGATGTCCAAGTTCACCACAACTAAAACAGGCACCAGTAGCCTTATAACAAGTACGACCAGGGTGATTTTTCCCACACTCAACACAAATAGGAGGAGGTGGAAGCTGTTCCCCCACATTCCTCTACCCAGCTGAAGAAGTAGCACCACGATTACCCTGCTGATTACCACGACTTGTTGACCCTTGAACTGTTGGTCACGACCTGACTGCTGATTCTGCCCACTGTTGTTGTTACCACGCCTGTCATTACCCCGAAACTCATTACCCCTCGAAACAACATTCCTCTGACTATTACCCTGAACCTGCTGATGATCACTCTCATGAGTCCTCTTCACCCCACGTCTAGACCTCTCTTGCATCAACTCCTTATTACGGACCGCATTGGCAACTTGTGCCACATCAGTAAAATCAGTATTTAGAATACCATCCAACAACTCATCACGTAACCCCCACTTAAAATGCAGAGCCTGCTCCTCCGGAGTCCCAGCCTTCTTACCCAAGAAACCCGCAAGTCTCACAAACCTCTTCATATACTCCGCACTCGACTCCCTATCCAACTGGAAAGTATGATGATAGTCACGCTCAAACTTCTGTTTCTCTGATTGAGGGAAGTACTGAAGAAAGAATATCTCCCGAAACTCAGCCCATGATAACCCAGCAACAAACTCATCACCTCCCTTAGCCAACCGATATGCCTTCCACCAACTGAGGGCATCTCCCTCAAACTTGTAACTAGCCAAACGCGCCTTAAACCCATCGTCACAACCAAGTACCTCAAATATCTTCTCAATGTGAGATATCCAATTCTCCGCCTCCACAGGAGAAGTAGCAGCACTAAACGAACGCGGTTTCTGCTTAACGAACCGCTCCAACCACACATGGATCGACACTGGTGGAGCATCACCACCACCACTACCATTACCACTACTACTAGCGGTGTTCCTCCTAATCTCCTCCGTGATACGTGCAGTCAAACCAGGAAGTAACGCATCAATAGCTCGCTGAACTGTTGCATCAAAAGCAGCACCAAAGGGTTCCTCAAACTCATTCTGACGAGTATTCACCATCTGAAAGTTCAGAAAAGAGACAAAAACACAAAACAAGCGTAAGGGTCAAAATTTGAAAAGAGAGATCGCGTCAAACGGAAAGCCTAGTGTCTACCCAATATCCTCACAGGTCATTTCTAAGGTTCTACAGGTCAAACCTAGTCTCTCTGATACCATAACTGTAACACCCCAACCCGTTAAGGTCAAGATATCACATTATGGTGTCATACAGAGCATACATAACGCAAGCGGAAGTCTTTTAAATAAATAACTAAGTCTCGAACATCAAGACTAATATCCAAAAGAAAATCCCAAATGCATAGTGGGTTAACCAGAACAAACCAAAATAAAGAAATAATATTCAAGTACTAAATTAAATGAAAGTCCGAAACAATGGACAACGAAATGATAATTAAATAGGTCTTTTAGGTCCTACTCTCTCTCATTCCCAAGCCCGTCGCCCCGCTTATTACCTGCCGCATAAGAAAAGAAAACATGCGGCTGAGCTTAAAAAGCCCAGTGAACAGATATATATACGAAACATAAACATAAAGGTAAATAAGCATAAGAAACGAAGGAAATAAGAATACAAAACAAAAAGCATAATCATGAAGGAGAACTAAAAATCAAGAGTGCATGAGAACTGAATAGAAAATGAATCAAGAAATGAAATGAAAACAAAGAAGGTTCATATAAGGATGTGCCATAAGAACTCCATACATAATCTATCAAATCATACTAAAACAATACAAGTATACAAAGAGGGGAGACCTCTAAGTAAATAAAAGTAAAAATGTGAGAAGGAGTGCAAGGCACACACTACCTGGTCACCATAATCACATAAATTATAAAACCTAGGATGCATCCATACGCTCCCTAACATAAGTATGTATGTCAGTACTAGACTAAGCACACATATAAGGTTGGCCAATAGTGCATGCAAAATAAATCATAACATAAGGGGAACGCCGTAGATCTATCACACCTCTACGGGAGTGTCATGCCTAAGGTGCCATCAAAGACATGGTCATGGTACCTCCACAACTAGGTAAGCTCAGGCACAGATCTATCATAGCATACAACAATAACAAACTAGCATGGCAAGAGAAACAAGATAGTAACTCAAGTAAGCATGGCAAACATAAGCATAGCATGGCAGAGACATTTAAATAAATGTCAGAATGAATAAACAAGAATGACAATCATACAATGAAAGTCATGAATCAGATAAAGGGAATCATGTCAGGCATAGGATCAATGGAAATATCCCTACTGAGAAGGGAAAGAATATATGTACCTTAACAAAGCACACAAGCAAAGCAATGAAATGAAAAGAAGCAGAAGATCACACCTTATTCACCCGATCTACAGTAATCATAAGTTTACTTATAAGTTTCATAGTCATAAAGGTTTCATTTTAGTTTTCTTTCCATTTTAGTTAACTTTCCAAAAATAGTAAGTTTCCATATTTAGTAACATTAGTAATTAACATTCAAATTTATCATTTACTCAAGTTTAAGGTATCAAACATGACAATACTAATAGTTCAAGGTTCACAATGAAGTTTGTATAAGTTTAGGGTTCATAGTGTAGTTTTCATAAGTTTAGGGTTTATTATGCAAATATAACAAGTTTAAGGATTATAGTGTCATTATGGTAAGATTAGGGTATGAAATGTAAATATCATAAAGTTATATGTTTTAACAAGTTAAGTCCTTTTAGTTTAAATAAAGATAAGTTCAACCCTAAATAATACACAAAACCCTTATTTAGCCCCTTTTAACTATTACTCAGATTTTAACCTTGAACAGACCAGACTTTAGCTAATTTTTACACACCTTAAACGAGCTCATAAAATTCTATTATTTTACCCAGATGTACCTATATGTCTTGAGTATTTTACATAATTTTTCCACATTTTATTGAGTAGCATAACTATAGTCTAAAAATCGCTTAAGCCAACTCGTCCAGATTCCTGATCAGTTTTAACATACGAAAAGTTTGTATTTTGTTACCCCTTCATAAAAATTCATAAAAATATAAAAAAATTCCAGTAATTACTAGACATATGAAATATTAATCCTGTAAAAGGGCATCCTCTAATTCGACATGGTTTCCAAATTAAAAATCAAAAACTCGGACTGAATTTCCAGACATACGAATTCAGTTTTACACTTGAACTTCTAAAAAATCAAAAAGTTGCCTTCCCCACCTCTAAAAATTACAAGGCTTATTTTCCCAGAAATCACTTTTCTTGAATTTAGTTTTAGACTCCAGAAACACTCAAAAACACTTTACCATCATCAAGATCCAATCGATTAAATTTGACTTAATTTTTTTGGGCAGTAACTGGTTTCGTTATTTTATGTGTAACTAATTCAAGGACTCATCTATTGACACAAGGCCTTCATATATGATACAAAAACACATTAGGTCGATTCTTATATGTCATAAACATGTTCATAACAATTAGAATTCAGATTCATATACATAAGTCGATTCATAATAGGGTTTTAAGGTTGTTATTTTCGTGTAGAGTAATTATCATTTCCTGTAGCCTTTTCTTTTATTAATTTGCATGAATTCGACAAGAACATCAAGAGTGGATCGAATATGTCAAAGATTAAATAAGAAAGGATGATACAAATACCCTCATAGCGTGATCAAAGAACAAAGATCAAGAACAACAGACGATCGAATCGCCAATTCTTCTTCCTTCCTTCTTCTTGTGATGATCGAATAACAAAAATAACAAAAGGGTCGATTAGGGTTTGATTCATGGACATGTCGAAAAGATTAAATGATATATTATTTGATTACCTTTATTGATATGGATTGAATAAGAAACAATGATCAAGATCAAGGCCTCTCTTCTTCTTATTCTTTATTGATGATCGACTAGAATAGGTTTTCTAGGGTTTTCTTCTTCTTTTTTTTTTTTGAATGCCGACAATTGGAATGGAGGGGAGGGAGATAATGATCGGTTATGGAGACAAATTAGGGGAATTTACCAAAATTATCTCAATCACGTACTAGGACTATATTCAAGACCGTATTCGATGTGTACCTACATATGGATCGACTAGGCTAAATAAAATGTCTAACCATATTTTAATTGTGTATAACATTAGTTTTAATATTCGTATTACGTTTATTTGTTCAAATATTAACGTGTCAGATACTTAGGTTAAAATCGGAGTGCATTGTCTTAATTAATTTAAACGTATTTTATAAATTCGAGTTCAAGGGTATTTTGGGTATTTTACGTGTTCAAAATTTATGGGTTTTACATTCGCGCTTACAAAGTAATTAACGGTTCATGATTGTGGGGAATTTATGGAAAATGAAAACAACTTAGGCAATCAATAAATGTTTAATGCACTTGTGTCCATATGTAAAAACAAGCAATGTATTCCCACCCTAAGTATTTCAAATCGAAAAGTAAAACAAGTAAAAGTGGGGCTATGAAACTCACGTAAATGTTTTAAGTGCTTGTGTTCATGAGAAAAGTAATTAAGTGTGTATCGAGTAAATAAATAATGTATAAGAGTAACCGAACAAGCATTTAGATAAAGCAAGTAATATTTTGAGTAAACAACCATGTGCTTAAGTAAAGCGATTAACAATTTTAGTGAAACGAGCATGTATTCTCCCCCAAAGCATTGCAAAACAATTAAAAAGATAGGGGGCATGAACTCACCTCAAAGTATGGTGATGAATGTGTCGGAAATAAACGATCAAGTAGAATAGTACAACGGTACCCGGTCACGGCCTAATAAATAATGACGTGCCTTAGAAATGTGTCATGTGAAATAATGTAATGCATATGCGTTTTTAAAAGTTTGTATCATCATTGCACGTTTGTGTGGTACTTTATAAGTCAAAAGAACTTTACATCAAAGTTTAGTATATTGAAGTATATGTATATACTTTGTGAAAAAATTTTAAGTATTCGGATCTAATAGTATATTTACGTACATATTTCCTTCCCGACACAAACTATTTCAATAACACTAGACTTGTTAGAACAATATCCCGAAAATATCCCTTTAGAAATACTAAACATTTCTTGGACTTTAAAACGCTCAAAAACAACATCAAAGTTACTCGATAAGTCATATAAAATATAGTTGCTGAAGTTTTTGGAAAATGTATATAACCTCTTTGTATTATGTTTTTAGTGACAAGTTAAAATACATGTTGACATGGTTAAGTTATTTTACTAGTTATATAAAAATATTTAGTTTTTGTCTTTTAGTAGATTTTTATAGAAAAATCGTCTAAGTATAGAATTTTAACAAAAATCGGGCATGACCCGTTTATTTATACTTATTTACCAAATTTTACCAAATGTTACAATTTACCGCTTAAACTATTTTACACAATGTAAACCAAATAGATAAGTCAAAATATAAGTTAAATAAATAAACACTAAAATAAGCCGAAAGGCAATGAGCCAAAAATAAGCCAAAACAAATAAGTCCAATAAATAGTCAACTTATTAAGTTCAAAATTTAGCCGAAAACCATGAAATCAAAAAAAGCCAATCAAATAAGCTCTTATTGGGCCGACTAGCCTCAATAAGCCGATTAAGTCAAAAATAAGCAAATGATTAAGTCATTGGGCCGAAATAAGCCCGAACAAGCTCGAATAGCAAACAAATAGGCTGAGCAATAAGCACTTTAAAGTAAGCCGAAAAATAAGCACGTTCAAAAAAATGAGTCAAAACTTTAGTTTTAAAATAAACTCTTAATCTTTTTATTAAGTTGGGCCGATTAGCACATGTTAAGCCCATAAGCCAAAAGAAATAAGCCAAATAAGCTACTAGCTTATTTGAACATCCATTTTAATCTTTTTATTAACCAAAGTAACCACACAAACTAAATGATGAATTTTTTTCCACAAAAACCTTATAAAAGTCGAAACCCAATAAGCTCTTCGAAGCTCGTTTTGTAAATTTTCAAATGTAAATTTTAAGAAATAAGTTGTACTTTTAAGATGTTTATATGATGTAGATTAAAAAAAAAGTACAAGAAAATATTACTATTAGTGACTAAAAACAACCCCAAATGTTTAAACTATCTAAACCAAACTACACAAATATTAACCCAATATATATCTTGAACCCAAGCTTCCAAAATAAAATCTCTCTCTTATAAACCATGATTAGATGAGATTTGAGTGAGATTTAAGTAAAATAACTATAGAATAGCCTAAAGGAATTATGATCTTCAATCTAAGACCAAGGAATAAGTCAAAACAAAAGATAAATATAGTGTGGTGATGTTGTTGGTTCACGGCAGGGAACAAGGAGGAAAGGGAGGAGCAAAAATATGTATGTTTGAGTTATGATATAATGACAAAGAAAAGAAATGAATGATAAAATGTATATAAGAAAATTAACTTGGATAAGATCCATAATTCAAGGAAATTGAGTATGGGGTAGGCGTGGGGTTTGTAAGAAAAGGATGGGCTAGTTGGTGTGATGTTTTATTTAGTGTATTATCTAGTTGCTAGAGGATAAAATTAAACCGCGAAGTCTTAAAATGCGTAAATTGTTTTAATCGGGTAACGAAAAGAAATAAATCCAACACTTTTAAAAAATTTATAACTTGGAAAAATAACAATTTTTATTATTTTAGATAAGACACGAGCTTGCCGGAGTGTTAAAACGTTGTTAAAATTAAAAACAAAGCTCATAAACGTGGAAAACTTAAAATGTGTAAAGTTACATAACAGTAGAAAAAGTGAAATGTGACTAATAAAATATGCTAGTAAGGTAATTAAAATGTATAAAGTATGTAGACTAAGCATAGTCTTTAGTTGGTTTAAATTAAATTTACGTTTCACGACGTACGCGGGTGAACTTACCTGGCTACTCATAAAAGTAAATTTTCATGTAATTCAAATAAATAGTGAATTTAAATGTGTATAAGTATTTTTAAAATGTTAGTAGAAATGTGATGCGGTTATTGGGTAAACACGCGTATAAATTAA